>SNQJ01S0139318.1:9178-34409 GCA_010110895.2 Picea sitchensis | reverse complement strand
TGCAAAACAAACAATTTCCAAATCACAATTGCATATCAAGTTACATTACACATGGGGTGATGATATTGGTGAAAAAACATGTACCAATTTTGCACCATATACATTTCGAAGAAAAGAATGTTGAGATGGTGCTTGCAAAATATTTTTCCATGGAACAAAAATTGCAATACTGAATCTGTATGTTGCTCCCCATGCAACACTCTCCAACATACTAAATGTTATTTCCAATGCATTAGGTATCTGAACGGACCCATTGTGTTTGTAGGAGACTTCAATATTGACATGCTACAAAATAATGTCAGAACAAAAGAATTGGAAAACTACATGTGAAAATAGAGTCTCTGCTTTATTTTGAACAACACAAGCCATGTGCAAAACACACTTATTGACCATGTGTGGTCAAATGTGCCCATTCCTCAATACAACATCTTTGTCTTAGACACATATTGGTCTGATCACGATACAATCGGTATTGCACTTGAATTATGAAATATACATCAAACATATTGCAAAGTCATATTTCTATGTTTCAAAGCATATATGTGTAGCTTGTTGCCAAAAAAAACAAACAAATTATCCAACTTCTTAGTTTCCCTTGGTTTGTACACATACTGGTCTGGTCACCACACAGTTGGTGTTGCACTTGAATTATGGAATATACATCAAGCATATTGCAGAATCATATTTGTATGCTTCAAACCATATCTGTGTATCTTGTTGCAAAAAATCGAGATATCCAACTTCTTAGTTTCCCCTGGTTTATAATTGTTTTTGGTCACAATTTTTTTTTGCAAAAAAAATTACACACACACACACACACACACACACACACACAGTGTATATATATATGTATATGCACAAAAAATATAAAAATTCAAAAAAAAAAAAAAAAGGTACATTCTTCTAAAAGTATTTGTTACTCTATTCCTCTTATTCTGGTTGTTTAGTCTGTGTACATAGTACTTGCTTTTTTATTTACATGTCAACTTATGTTCATGTCCATTTTTTTTGTTCTTTTATTCAACGGAAAATAGATGCCACAAGAAATCCTAATAGGGAATGTAGAATCCACTCAAAGGGTATGTTTTTCTACCGTTGTTCCATATCAATAAGTTTTTCGTTTCTTTGTCTATATGTTGTTGAATTGGTTTGCAGCACTGTTTTTTTTCCTCCTTGGACACTCCATATATTCTTGTACATTGACTTGTCTTAGTGTCAATTATATATATTTTATGTATTCTTATCTTGAAATAAATAAATTTGTACTCAATCTTTTCTTTTCATGTGTTCCTACATAACAAATTTCTTTCATGTCGGTTCTTACCTTCCTTTCTTTTCCATGCTCTATACTTAGATTTTCTCCCCTTTTTATTCCCTCTATTATCCGACAGTTCCATACTTAGTCCCATGTCTATGCTTGCGGGTTCCCAGATGGTGGAGTGGAAGATTTCATGTCCATCTATATGTCTACATCACGAGTCCATTACGACTATTCGTTCATTTTCATAGTTCACTTTCTAGTGTGAGTTTGTTTTCTTGTCATATGTTGCATGTGGTGACTAGGGGGGGATTGAATTTGAAAACAAGAAGGTTAAAGGATACATACCGCGATTGGTACACAGTTCAATGCTTGTAGTTTTCTATTTTTTTATTTTTTAGGTATTATTTTTTCCCTTCTCTTTGTTTGCCTATGGCGAAAGTAGCTAAGAAACAACTTTAAAATCCAAATTTCAAAAGATGAAACAATTAATAGATGTTTATTTGTATGAAATAGATACACACTCTCCATTATACATGACAACAATGATGAAGTGTTGCATAGAAATGAGATTTTTAGATTGGATGCATTCTTGTATATTGTTGGGGATTTCCTTTTCGATGCATTTCAGGTTCTCTTGCATTTCCATTATTCCTCGGTTGACCTATGCAATGGATTGATAGATTATTTCTTTGGATTTTTAAAAAACGGTAACATTGAGGCATTGGAGTGTCATATAATCACAGGACTAGAACCATTTGTTCGGCGGTTGCTTTAAAGATGCGATGTATCGTATTTTTCAAAGATGTGGTTGTTTGCATCTCTATGAGAGGGACTTTGGAAGGACTCCATTTTACTCCTGATGGTTGTCTAATTTAGGATAAACCTAACCTCAAATTGGAATATGGTCATTGACAAGAGAAACAAGATATCTACTATTCAAAAAAGCATCTAGCGATCCATGGTGCATCTTGTTCCATGATGCCAATATTTAATCAACTTCAGTATTGATATGAACCACTACTATCTGAGAAAATTGTCCATATACGATGCGGAGGACCTCATATTACTATTTTTGCGAAGACCTTTAATCGTAGTGGGAATAGATTATCCATCGCATCAACTCCCACGGTTTGCAACTAGTGACAACTTTTATATGTAGCTGTGGAGATAGTTTGTTCAATGCAAATTGTTTTTTGGTAGTAGCAGAGTTCGATGTGAATTCCTTGTGGATTTACACTTTAATGGAATCCTTTGCAATGCAATTATAGGCGGCAACCAACGGGCTTTTAGCTGCTTGCATCAACAACTTTGGCCATATCTCCTAGAAAAAATGCCGGCAATTGCAAGTTGGAAAGAACACCTTGTACCTTGTAAAACACCATACCATATGAAAAATGGTGTGGAGGTTGGATTATGTTTTGCAATGGATATATATATCATATTAGGAGTAAAATATTAGGGCTTGGTTGGCCACGCGGTGAACTATCCATTCACGGTCTATTGATTCAAATTACAATCAAACAATTAACATCCTCTCATTGAAAACAAATGTTGAGAAACATATCATTATCAACCTTTGCTTGGACGTATCATTGGTTCAAGGTTCAATATCCATGCCACCCAAAACATATCAAATGCATATCGTGGCATGTTGTTTAATAAAGGTAAACTCTCCTCCGCGGAGTTCGCGATAAGGCCATACAAAAAAAAAATGTAGTCTAAGTTATCACAACTTGAAAAAATCATGCGTGAAATTCATCCTAATTATGATCAGGCCATAGAGGGCTTAAAAAAATGTAAAGAGCTAGTTATCTGCTTTGGAAAATTTCATACATAAGAGAGAAAAAAAGCAGTGGTGGTATAGGAATCTTGGTCCCGATTAATGATGTCAATTCCATCCAAACCACATCGAATGTGAATAAGCATCACATGCTATTTAATAAGAATGAAAATCATCCCCACAAATTTTATGAGGTCATCCTGACATTGAACAAAAAATGTAGAATAAGTTACCACAGCTTGAAAAGTTCATCTTGTGAAAAATACATTGCTACACTACCTTTTAGAGAAACTTACATATCACAATCTAAAAAAATTGTTTGTGCACAACACAATAGAGACGGTATGGTCACATATCCCACAATGGTCATGCAAGTATCCCAGAGGAAAAAATCACATTTCATGTGCTAGAAGCAACATCGTTCATTTCTACCAATGAAAACCAGCAAACAATTTCTACACATACTTGCCTAGGGAAGAAAGACGCAAAATAGATCTATATGAAACAAAATAAAGAACTCCTTCCATTGCATGTGCAAATTGAGATCAATTGAATTTCACAAAAAGCACTAAGTCTTTCACTTTGTTGATTTGGAAGCGGAATACCTAAAAACGATAGAAACATGATAAAACATTTTCGATTGGAAAATTTGCTTCCATGCAAAAGCGACCGCGAAAATGAGCTGATGCAATTTTTCAGCCATTGAGAGAAATAAGATGTAACACACCACTACCATATGAAGTGAACTTATGAAACTTGAAGAGAGACTTATGTCTCAGCGAATTTCATTTGCACAAATCGAATACGAGATATAAACGACCCCATATGAGCTTAACAAGATCAATTATGAGTGTTCCTATTCAGCTAGATGTTGTGTAAAAAACCTTGCCACAATTCATTAGAGATACACTAACAATTATCGTGTCTCTCAAAAGACACTTGCAATAAAAATGCATCATACGGACAAAGTGTATTGTGCATGTTGTTCATAAATAAATTAAAAGGTGTGTTCCAAGGCCCTATACAAAGCATAGAACATTTGTATAAATGAGAACTTAAACAACGTTCTTGGAGAAGAGGATGAAAACTATGCAGAGACTCTCGAAAATGATAGTGAATTTGATACAAGTGATGAATCGGAGAATGAAACACCTGATGAGACATTACTACATGGATTCACTGACTCACAATCTTTATTTGTGACTTGTAAGACAAGATTGTCGAAATTGCACCTTCTAAGGGTAAACGTCCACTTGGAATAATCAAGGACAAATTAGTTGAGGAAATGAACTTCCCAACACTCTTATATGGAGATCCACGTGCCAGTGACATCATAGAACAATTCAACTACAAAAAAGTAGTTCGATGGGAACTACTACATTTAGGTTGTTACTTCTCTTGTCACATAACAAACTTGTTTTTTCAAAACAATGCGCATAATAGAGAGCAATTTTTGTGTCTTGCTTGTGGGTCGAATAAGAAAAGGCCAATTACAAGGAGAAAGAAAGTTGTTGGATAAGGATGTCAAGTACAAAGTAAACCTAGAAGAAAAATTAAAATCTAATATTGGATACATAGATTTCAAAACATTCACATCTCTCATTTATTTGCAACAAAACAATTCATTTTAGCAATGAGGAAGTGTGGCAATTGGGCTTGCCAACATTTTTCATCACATGTACAAGTCTGAGGAGCATTGCTGGGATCCATTGGTGACTATGGTATCTGACTTTCATAGGAATAAGAAGCGTGAAATAAATCGATACACTAGAAAATAATGGCATTGAATACCTCATAAGAAAAAATGCAATTGATGACATGTACTTCGCTATTAGTGAACATAGAATAAATGCTTTGAGACAATTATGCCATGATGAACGTTTTTGAGAAAAATATCGGACTACTGTGGCCCGAATTCGAATAGGGGAATGGACTTGACCATGCAACGTTGTGGATAGAGGTGCACACCGATCTATGGTGACAACGATTCCCCTTGGTCGAGCTATTTGTGGAAAATACGTAACATGCAACCATGAGGATCAATTGGATCGAACTTGCCAAAGTTCGCCTTAGACATTATCATCTGAAGTTGTAGAAAATGAGAAAATACGTGCCGGATGGCACCACCGATTAGCATGTGGGAAATAAGAATCATATAGCCACTTAGTTTAGAGGACAATGTTGTTCTTAAGAAATCTAAATCCTTGTTAGCATTGCGGAACAAAATTTTGATGAGTTGATGGCTCCGATGACACAACGTGACATAGGTAAATGTATCAGAAGATGAGTACATCAAGCCATACAATGTACACACTTAAACCACCAACAATTTTCCTTAAACAAAACCTTTCCCCATATTTGGAACAGGTTTCTCCAAGGACAATACCCGGTTATGTGGAATGCAAATCTGGTCTGCGATGCGTCCTCAATCATTATCTTTACAACAATAAATCTTTACTGTACCTCATATATGACAAAAGGTTGACAAATCTATGACAAGTGCATTCGAAGAATATGCAAAGAACATGAAGAAGTCATATTGATGCCATACAAATGATATGTACATTTTGAAATACATTGCTTAAATCTTCAACAAATGTCTACTCAACAAGCGGAGTCCACATTGCACGTTCCTTGCCCCTCAATTGTGGTTCAAGAAAATGTTTCCTCCATAAACACATCCACTTGAGAAAAGCATTTGTTCTTAAACCATCGGTTTTTCTAGAACAAGAGCCCGACAATTCAGAGGACGCGGTATGTCGCTATGTTATTGATTATTACATCCAGCGTCCATCTCTTATTAGGCATATCTGCTTAGCAGATTTCATATCACATTACAAAAAAATGGTGTTCTCAAAAAGAAAAAAACTCTTTGTGATATGGTTTGTCAAATACAATAAATTTTTTGACTATGAAAACTATTGTAGAAAAAATTGTTGCTACTCACGTTTAGGATTCGATGAAAGCGAAGACATTAAAACAACATATCTCTACAAGGAAGTTGCATATTTTGCCTCGAGACCTATGGTGCTGCAAATCAATGAAGCTAAATTTACCCTGATATTAATCCAACATGTGGTGATCTAGAAATTGTAGTTAATGAGCTAGAAAACCTTGACAATCTTGATTAGACATTCACAAACCAAAAAACGAGAATCCCCTCTTGAGTCTTATGACTACAGCGGATTTTCAATCGCGCTTGAGTAGGTGGAGGTGAAAAATGTATCAATCTTGGTTTTCAAGTCACAAAACATCCTTTCCTTATTAATCACGGAATACCGACCAAGACGTTTATTGAATAGAGAACAACAAACAATTCTAAAGGACATTGCACTTAAAAAGCGGCGAACATGGACACTCTATGCACTTTTTCCTTACAGGCGGAGTAGGAAAAAACAAGACATTCATAGCGAAAGAACTGCATTCCAAATGCTTATCTGAATCTATGATTCAAACAATTACTTTCATCTATGAAACCAAAGGGCCTAATAGTTGCATACATAGGAAAAGTTACATACAATGCTGGTGGAACAACAATCCGATCTACATTTTATGCCTTTTAACAAGTCGCGGTTTCTTCCACTTAGCAAGGAAATGTTGGGTACATTATCTAAGCTTTACGAGGTACTCCAACTTGTATTTATAGATTAAGCATATTTGATTGGAAGTCCCTTCTTGTATTCTATTGACAACCGACTAAGAAACATAAACGTATGCAGACCAAATACTTGGAAACATTGACATGATATTCTGCGGATATCTTTACCAGGCACAATCGATCAAAGATTCTTTGATATTTTAACAACCCAAGGTTAACATGAAAACAATGACGTGCGACTTCTGGAGAGACAATATTAAAATCTTTGGTGCGTAATACAATGACGGATGAAACATTTATTTCAATTACAGATAGAGATGTGGACAAACAATAATATGCGAGTGACTTGGCATTATATCTTGAGGTGCTTCTGGGCCACACTGTAGTTAATGTTCCCTTACCTATTCTACACAAATAATGATGTTGCAATGCATAAGAGGAACATGTTATCTCTCATGTCTGGCGATGATATCATCATCAATTCAATAATTTGATTGACTTGGAAGAAGAAAACTATGGAAATGTGCCACGTCATGAGCATTCAGTCACTTTACCTTTGCGGCTTGTCCTCAAATTAGAAATGATGGTTGAAATATATGCACGCAACTATGATTCATAGGATGGCTTGGTCAATGGTGCGAATGGAGTACTCAAAGAAGGATACTTATACGAAAACAAAAAAGCGTGTTGTCCATTGGATTAAGTTCCATGGTATTTGCATATGGAATAGCGAAACAAGGAAACAAGTTAGCTTATCTATAATTCAAACACTTCAAGTGATTGGACACCTATTTTGTGAATATCAAATATGAAATATCATTTCGAGAAAGAACATCGAATATTCTAAAAGCAGTTTCAATTAAACTTGCATGTGCATGTATAGTCCACATATTGGGACTAACATGATAATGATGATGCATTTCAGCACGTAGATTCAAATACATGGACTTGTATACAAAAGTATTGACTGTCCCGTAATGAAGCATAGACTCATTTTATTTACTAAGTCCTCTTACAAAAGATAACTTCAAATTCAACCCGAAGTTGATATTGAAATGGATCGCCCTCGGGACCACCACAAAATGGAAACTGAAGTATGATTACCAATCCATATAAACAAAGTCATATGTATCAAGTATCTCGCTTAACAAATGCATCTTACATGCACATGGATGATATACTCAATGACTATGTCACAATGCAATCCGGTGTTGGTACTTCTTGAGGAAACATACATGGCATTATGCATACCAAGCTCATCAAATCCACAATTGCATATCAATTTACATTACACACGGGGTGATGATACTGGTGAAAAACATGTACCAATTTTACACTATATACATTTTGAAGAAAAGAATGTTGAGATTGTGCTTGCAAAAGTATTTCTCCATGAATCAAAAATTGCAATACTAAATATGTATGCTACTTCCCCATGCAGCATTCTCCAACATAATAAATGTTATTTCCAATGCATTGGGTCATTCAAGCTAATAGGAGCCATTGTGATTGTAGGAGAATTCAATATTGACATGATACAAAACAATGTGAGAACAAAAGAATTGGAAAACAACATGTGCAAATCTGATCGCTTTCTTTTGAACACAAGCCATGTGAAAAATGCACTTATTGACCATGTGTGGTCAAAATGTGCCCATTCCTCAATACAACTCTTTATCTTAGACACATATTGGTATGATTGTTGGAGTCCATTTTTGTGCTTCCATAAACCATACTTTGCCTCTTTATTTGTCCATTTTTCCTTCATTTCATTCTATATTTTCCATGAAACAGCCTATGCAAGGTATAACATACATTCTTTAGCTTGAGAATTGAGTTTTCTAAAATTTGGCATTAAAATTGAATTTTTTTCAGAAATTACAGGATTTGACAAAACCCGTAATTGCTCCAAGGTTCGCGTACTTTCAAGACAACTGGGAGAAAATAGAGACATGTGTCATGATACTTTATGTACAAGTATGGATGAATACCTATAATCTTTGAGATCTGAGCCTTCCAGATGTCCAGTCAACACTGGTCAAACAGGGCCACTTCGACAGAAATTGTCTTGTTTCAGCCTTAAATCTTGGACGGTTTTTGATTTCGTGGGATTTTACCACATTTTGAGGATCTAGAAGAGGCATTCGACCCTCTAGGATATTGTGGATCTACTATGATATTTAGGAGACATTTGCTTTTTGGTTTAAGACTCTTGTATAAATACTCTTAAGCTTAAACTAGTAAAACAACTCTTGATATGAATGAAGCAACTTGAGAATTTTCACTCTTGAAGATCAGCTCTATGTTTTGTTCCTATGAATTCTTATGATGATTTGAATGCTACTAGAGTCATTTCTTAGCTGAAGTTAACCAAAGTGTATCAGGGAAGCAGTGGAGGGCCCCATTGCCAACTAGTACACTTTTTCCTTGTGTTATTTTTAAGTACATGTTTTAGATCTTTGTTGCTGTAGATGATTTTATCTTGTTGTAGGTAAATGAATTTCATAGTTCAGTTACACTTAATGTTTTTCAAGACTTACTCATGTGTGAATGGATTCTTGAATGGGAACTCAATGTGCAGTTAGACTTCAAGCATTAAGATAGTTTTGAATGCTTTTGAGTTATTTTATGCTTGAAGTGATTTAATTTGATAATGAATGAATGAAAGACAATAGATACATCTCTTGAATAAGAGTTTTTGTTCTTCCAACATTTGATAGGTCATAAACTTTCTCTTGAATTCTTACTGTTTTTTCACTCTTGAGGAAAAACAAGTGTTGATTCATTGTTATGAGGACTATGAAGGCGACTTCTGAATAGAAGCTTAGTTTCTCTTTCACATTCAACCTTAGAATAGGTTTTATGCTTTTGTTTTTTACCATTTTAGAAAAACAAGTGTTGATTGTTGTTATGAGGACTATGAAGATGACTTGAATAGAGGCTTAGTGTCTCTTTCACAGTCAGCCTTAGATAGGTTTTGGGTTATCTCCATAAGATAAAAACTATCTCTGAAATCCATATACTTTGGACATGACTCTAAGTCTTACAAACACCGGATTGATAATAAATGCACCCTAATTTACTTGGGTAGATTTGGAGCTCAACATTTTGGCATCATTGCCAAGGAGGCATATTTAGAGATATAAATATATATATACTCATATAAAATAAAAAAACATATATACTCATAAAAGAAAAAACATAGCATAGAGTGATTTTTAAATTATGTTTCTTTATGTCTAAACTTAGGGATGATAAAGGAAGATTTTCAAAACGAACCCCCCAACCACTCAAAAAATATAAAAATAAAATAAAATAAATAATAAAAAATGAAACCCACAAACTACTAATCCATTTGCAAAACATGATGTTAAAGAAGTCACTTAGAGAAGGAGGGTATGCCACCACGAGGATATTCCTAAATCCTTGTCCATAATTTAGAATGATCACTAGGGATGAATCTTTATTTCAAAGAGTTAGAAGGAAATTACAAAGAAAAGAAGCATCCATGAAGAGGATCCCACAAAAGAGGGGACTTAGAGAGTTTCTTCCTGGTTATCTTTGTGAGAAGGTAAATGGGTCATGGATCACATGCAATGAAGATCAAACATTAGAGCCAGAAGTTAAAGAATTTCTAGCATGTATATCACAATATCACTTGTGCATTCAAGATTTTGAACATGTGCCACAAGAAGAGCTTTGTGGTATGACAATTAAGGAGAGCAAAGCGAGGAAAAGATAATTTCAAAATTTGGTTTCAAATAGTCATTAGGCTACAACACCACTCTCTTTTTCAACATTCTTTGGCATCAAATCTTTATGATCAACTAACTTTTCATGTCAAAGCATTCATTAAAACCTCCTTTTTCAAATTTGGATATGAGTTTACTTATGATCTTGTTATGCAAATGGATGCATTGGAAATTCTCTTATACTTGAGAGAACAGCATTTATATAATGGAAATTGGGATAGAATAGAATAAATAAGTAAATAGGTGGAATAAGTTCACAATAAAACCTCTTTGTTCAAAACTTTTATGAATAATTCCTCAAATCATTCCTCAAATCATTGTTCAATACTTATTTGGAAGGATTTCATGGAAAAATGTAGTAAGGACAATCCTATTTTGGGTAACCATATATGATTATTTTTGGAAGAATGTTTTTAAACGGAGATATCTCTTGAAATCTAGTTTTTAAATCCATTTTGAATTTTCAATTTGGATCAAAGCTCAAAAGATATGATCAAAACAAAATTAGGGCTCAAGTAAAATTTTGAGGACAAAGTTAGCACAGCCTTGACTTCAGGGGTCTAATGGAAACATTTTAACCTGATATGTATAGTGAATCTAGCCCTTGGAATCTAGTTTCCAAATCAATTTGAATCACCTCAATCTGACATCATATGAAAAAGTTATGCTCAAAATACTAACCGCTTGTCAAAAAAATATGCATGTTGACAATTCTAGGTCTTGATTGTTCATTGACATATTTCACATATCAAAACTTCTTATTTTAAAAACCTGTTTATATGGGAGATACATATTTAAGTCTAGATCAATAAAAATTTGAATCATCCCATTTGGAGGTCAATGAAAAAGTTATGCCACATGTAGTGATTGCTTGTCTTAAAATCAGCATGCTGAAACTCTGCCTCCTAGGTTTGTTCATCGGACATTTTGTGATATCAAACCAAAGTATTTTTAAAACCTGTTTCTACTGGGAATAAAACAATGAATCTACTTTAATACTTAGAATTAGATTACATCGATCCAATCTTTGAAAAGTTGCACTCTAAATCTTTTGTTGTTGGTCTGAAAATAATTCAGCAACTCTATCAAACATGGTACTCTTAACCATTTTTAGCATATCATTTTAAATGATTTTTAAAAACCTGTTTATACTAAAAGGAGCCATATGAATTCACTTAACTTGGCTTTGGAATCACTATAATTGGACATAAAACGAAGATTTTGTTAACAAAATACCGCTAGTAGGTCTAGGTTGGCCACCATTCCTCAAAGGGGTAAACAAATGCATTTTTCTTTGTATATCATCTTTGGACTTGTTTTCAAGCATTGCTTACATATTTATTGGAAGAGAGGTGTACAGTCTCTTCCTCCTTCTAAATAATATATTGTGTTGCAGGCAAGTGTTATGTTTTTTTGCAGGTCCTAGGAAGATTTTAGGGGTGAACTCCATGGATGAAGGATTTTTCAAGGTCAATCTTTAAAAATTCATATCTAAGAATATGAAGTGAAATATTCAAGTTAAAACAAAGAGGAAATTCACTAGATGTTGATTTTATCAAAGAAATTCAAAATCTCTTGAAGATTGCTTTCAGTTGTTGACGAACAACACCAACAGTTATATAAGATGGATCAAGATAAATGAAAAAGACATGAAGCCAATCAAAAGAGGAAGAATACAAGTTCACTTCCAAGTCACATCCTTTGCCAAATAAACCTTTCATATTTCATATTGTTCATGGTTTCATTCGTCATCCATATAGTATGCTAAGCTCCATGAGATCCATGTTGAAGTCTAGAACTATTATCTATTTATCCATCTACTTCTAGATCATGACTTCACCCTATGCCACTTTCATAAGCTTTCCATACTCCCATACTCCCATTATATCTCACTTCCATTCAAAAAGATTAAAAATTAAAAAGAAAAAAAAGAAAAAGGAGAAAAACATGAGGAAAAAGAAGAAAAAAGAGAAAAAGAAAAAAAGGAGTTTAGTTGTGAAAAACGATGCATCGCACAATATAGCTTCAGTGCGATTGAGAAAACTTCGGAAGTAACATTAATGATAAAATTCTTCAAATCTAATAAATTTCATTTTCAATTCTAGTTTTATTTGTTCGGTTCAAAGTTTTTCATGACTTGAGGACGAGTCAATAAATAAGGTTGAGGGGATAAGGTATACCTTTCAAACCTTCTGAGATAACGGCGGTCATTAAGGAAAGAATAACTTCCTGTTTTCCAAGTTCAATCAGCAGAGGGACCCGATAAAGACATTCATTTCAAAAGCAATGATGAGAACCTCATTTCAATCAGCCGAAGGCGGTAAAGAATATTCATTCGCTTGTGAAGGACACGGTAGAAGATAATCATTTCAAATTTCGAGAGGGACTGAGGAAGACATTCCACCTTAGGATTCATGGAGGACGTGAAGACATTCACTCAAAGTCTGTGAGAGGTTGAGGAAGACAACAACTCCATTGTGTGAGAGGGACGATGAAACTGATCCCATTCAATGTTAGAAAGGACAAGAGTATCAATTTCATTCAGCAAGGGACTTGAGAATATATCAATTTCAATCAATAAAAGGACCAGAGATACCAGCAAAGTAAATACAAGAGGAATCGAGAATTACCTGACATCCCATCGACTTAGGTCAATAACCATACAAGGAGCAAACAAGTTAGTATATTTTCCTTTTAATGCTTTAATTTTGAAAAGAATTCAGCTACTAGTTAGGAATGATAAATGCCCTATCATTCCTTTCTCCCTACATTACCCTATCATCGCTCCATTCTTTACATCCTCAAAATCACTTAAAATGATACTCAACAGAACCACTTTTTTTCAAAAGGTGCAGGAGGGATTGTTTTTTTACGAGAACACGATTATTTGATTTGAAGTTACGTACAAGCTACTTGCTACATGGGAATTAAGGTATGGATTTTACTTAATCAAAATGGTTTATGCTCTACATTCAAAAGGGTTATAAGAAGAAGTTCATATTTGATGAAGGAATTGAAGAATTCGGGAGTTATATGGCAAAATGAGCATTCTTTAAAAAAACACATCTTATAATAATTTCAAAGGGGAGAAGAGTACAAGATACGATCGAAATTACACCATCAGTTGTGATTGATGAACAAAACACTTTCAAAAATGATCTCCACCAACATTTTTCCCTCTTCATAAAAGTAAAACAACTCAATTCGTTTTAATATGTGATGAGTATGCATGTTGTGTCTCACCTTGCATGCCCCGAGATTTGAACTACCGACGTACCTCTGCATACACCACCACCATTTGGAAATTTCACACCGTGTTCTCCCCGCATTTTTCAAATCCTATATTCTAGTTCATTATCCTACGTTCTACTACTTGCCTCTCCCCATGCCAAATCCCTACACCACTTAGCATTGACCGTCCGAAATCTCGATAAAGCCGAAATTATGTTGATAATCCTTATTGTCAGCGTACAAGAGATTCCTTTAGAGCGATGGAGAATTAAAGGGATGCGGTGGTGAAACAAGGGTAGGAGATGTATCGCAAAACAGAATCGACCTCGGAGGTAATTGAGCTTCGAGAGTTTTCCGCGGTGATCAAAATTATAAATTCAAACACCACGGATGCAATTGTAAAAGCGAGCTGATTTCCATAATTTAGCAGGCAATTTGAAGAAGGAAATCAAATTAGAGTTCGACAGAGGAGCCCGATAATTTTTCAAATTTACCAGGTATTCCTGTGCAAAATTCTTCATAAAGAGAGAACAAGTTTTAGGAATAAAATAAAGAGATTTCTTTTGTTAATTTGAACATAAATTCTTTTGAAGACATACACAAAAATTAAAAAATACACGAACGGAATTTGAGAAGTATTGTAGAGTTGAAGTTTTTTTCAAAAAGAGTGGATATTTTGACTTTTCTGAAAACATACACAATCACACCAAGTCTAGAAAGTTTTGAAGAATTGTAGAGTTGAAGTTTTTAGGGCGGTGTAGAGAATGTTGGAGGTCTTGTTTTTAAATTTTGTTGAAATATGGTATCAAGATATGAACTTGAGAGGTTTTGCTTATCGGAAATACATAAAGATTGCATGCAAATCTTGGAACATAAACAATGGTTAAGTTTTTTTTTAAAATTTAAGGGATTTTGTGAAAGAATTGCCCTAGACTTTGCCTAATCATTTGATGGAGAGAGAGCCAATGTTGGGAACTTTACCCTCGAGTCCAGCGAAAATAATCTTGCATTTGTCCTTTGGACTAGGATAGGAAAAATATTTTTAAAACCAAACATACATTTCAAAAGGACAAATCATGGGTGCCTTTCATTTCCAGGTCCAGGGTAGCATCAGTGAAATGGAAGAAAGGTACCCATAGGAGTTGGTTGGTCCATCCCTAGGATGAGTTGGCATATCTTATACAAAAATTCATAATCTGTGAAGGTAGGTTCATCATCATTTATTTATACCATATTAAATTGCTACAATATTTGAGAGGGGACTGTGATATTAATATGCCATACTTTCTCTTACAAAGCCTCTCCAAAATGGACAAGACTGTCCAGAAGCAGGGAAGAAACACAGAGAGGAGTTTGTATCACCGTGGTCTTATCAAAATGATTATCAAAGATGAAATTCTGAAGCAAAATGTGAATTGGCAACAGGTTACCATTGAGAATGGTTTTGAGACCATAAAGAAGAAGGAGGGAGCACATTCTAGAAATTGGCCCGATGATGAAGGAGAGATACAGCACCCCATGGAAAGAAGCCCAAAACCGCCTATGGGGGGAAGAAAAACAAGGAGTATGGTATTAAAAGAAGAACTTGAGGAAAAGATAAAATTTTACCACTTGAAGGAGGGACAGAAAAGCGATACCAAGTTCAAAAAGGCCAAATACACGAGAAAGAAGATGAAAGCACTTCATACAGCTCAGGCGGATGTGGAAACTTTATTGCAGGCAGCGGAGGTGGCAGGATATCAGTGACAGAGGTCAGGGACTTTTTTTTTGTGCATGGGGACATGCAAGGACTTCCTCTTGGGGGAGATGTTGAGTCCATTTTGTGCTTCCATAAACCATACTTTTCCTCTTTATTTGTCCATTTACCTTCATTTCATCCCACATTTTCCATGAAACAGCCTATTCAAGGCATATTTGTCATTCTTTAGCTTGAGAATTGAATTTTTCTAAATTTTGCATTAAAATTGGAAATTAAGCAGAAAGTAGTTGAAAATCCATAAAAGCTCTGTGGTTTGTGTACTTGCAGGACACCTGTGAGAAATATAACACTTGGGTTGTGTTCCCAGATGTACAAGGATGGAGAATGAGCTATCGCTTGACCAGTATTTGCTAGATCATGGAGTCCATGACTGACGGTCAGCGGGCCACTAGTAAGAAATTGCCACATTTCGTGTGCCGCTTGAATGAGTTTTGATTTCGTCGAGTTTTTGACCATATATTGAGAGGATCTAAGGGAGGCATTCGACCCTCCTAGGATATTTTTGGATCTACTTATGATATTTAGGAGACATTTTAGCACTTTTAGTTTTAAAGACTCTTGTATAAATACTCTAAGCATAAACTAGTAAAGCAACTCTCTTGATGAATGAAGCAACTTGAGAATTTGCACTCTTGAAAAAGGTCAACTACGTGTTTGTTCTGTGAATGCTTATGATGATTTGAATGCTCCTGGAGTCCTTTCGTAGCTGAATTTAACCAAAGTGTACCAGGGAAGCATTGGAGGGCCCCAGCTAGTACACTCTTTCCTTATTGTTATTTTTAAGTACATGTTTTAGATCTTGTTCTTTTGTAGATGAGTTTTTATCTTCTTTGTAGGTAAATGAATTTCATGGATTCGATTGCAGCAATATTTTCAAGACTTACTCATCATTGCGAATGGATTCTTGAATTAGGAAAGATCTCAATGTGCAGTTAGACTTCAAACATTAAGATGGTTTTGAATGCGCAGGACTATTTATGCTTTGAGTATTTTGATTTAATTTGATGTTAATGAATGAATGAAAATAATGAATGCATCTCTTGAATAGAGTTTTGTTCTTCCAACATTTGATGGGTCTTAAACTTTCTCTTGAATGCTTACTTGTTTTTCCTCTTGGAAAAACAAGTGTTGATTCTTTGATACATAGGGCACTATGAAGATGACAAGATAGAAGCTTAGTTTCTCTTTCACATTCAACCTTAGAATAGGTTTTATGCTTCTTGTTTTTACCATTTAGAAAACAAAGTGTTGATTGTTGTTATGAGGACTATGAAGACGACTTGAATAGAAGCTTAGTGTCTCTTTCATAGTCAGCCTTAGATAGGTTTTGGGTTATCTCCATAAAAGATAAAAACTATCTCAAAAATCCATATACTTTGGACATACCTCTAAGTCTTACAAACACGGATTGATAATAAATGCACTCTAATTTACTTGGATAGGTGGAGCTCAACAATGATCACGATACAATTTTGTATGCTTGAATTACAAAATATATACATCAAACATATTGCAAAGTTGTATTTCTATGTTTCAAAGCATATCGATAACTTGTTGCCAAAAATATATACTATATATATATATATATATATATATATATATATATATATATCTAGCGATCTTAGTTTTCCTTGGTTTATACACATACTAGTCTGGTCACCCACAATTGATTGTTGCACTTGAATTATGAAGTATACATGTGCAGGAACCTTTCTCCTTTAATACCTCTACCTGCCTCTGCTCTGAAAAAAATGATCTCAACCATTTCGTTTACCATTACACTTTTCATTTACAATTGCTTTTATCCATCATCAACTCTCTCTCTACAGCTTTGATGACTAAACCAAAGAGAAAGAGAATTCCTTTCCTATTTTACTCTATTCCTCTTATTCTAGTTTTTTTACAGCCTAGTACATAGGTACTTTCTTTCTTTACATGTCAACTTATGTTCATGTCTATAGAAAAACTTGAATGAACTAAAAAAAACAAAGGAAAGGAAGGTACATTCTTCTAACACTATTTGTTACTCTATTCCTCTTATTCTAGTTTATTTAGCCTATGTACATAGTACTTTCTTTTTTCTTTACATGTCAACTTATGTTCATGTCTATTTTGTTTTGTTGTTTTCTTCATAGACACAAACAAGAAAACTAGACACCGCAAAGAACTCCTAACCAGGAATGTAGAAGAATCCATTCAAAGGTGCGTTTTTTCTACCCGTGTTCCATATCCAGTAATTTTTCATTTACTCTGTTTGTATTTGTTGAACTGGTTTGCAACTCTATTTTTTCTTTTTTTCCTCCTTGGACACTCCATATCTTCCTGTACATTGTCTTGTCTTCGTGTCAATTATATTTTTTGTGCTACTATCTTGAAATAAATAAATTTATACTCCATATTTTATTTTCATGTGTTCCTACGTAACAATTTTCTTTCATGTCGGTTCTTACCTCCCTTTCTTTTCCACGTTCTATACTTAGTCGTTATCCCCTTTTTTTATTCCCCTCTATTATCCATTTATGATTCTATACTTAGTGCCATGTCTATGCTCGCAAGTTCCTAGGACAACGGAGTGGCAGATTTCATGTCCATCTATATCTCTACATCACGAGTCCCACCGACCGTCATTCATTTTCATAGTTCGTGAATTCTATGGCCGCCAGTTCCTGCGTAGGTGCCATTGAACTCTCATTCCCCGTGTGCATGGTATACATCTTGCGCCAGAAAATTTGGTGATCTACAATTCGACCCAGACTCGAAGCTTGCTACTCATTTTTCCCAGCATCTATTTATATTTCAAAGCATATGTTAATATTTTTCCCAATTTGTCTCCACAGTTAGCCAATTTTATGGTCGCGGGTTCCCCTCCAATGCATTATCAAAATCCCATGCCCATCTACAATTTGACTGTGGGCTCCTCGAACTCCCAAGCCTCACTCTTGATCGAAATCACAATTTGTATATCCATCTATATATTGACATCACGAGTCCGACCGAGTGCTTGCATTTCCTTAGCCGATTTTATGGCCACGGGTTCCCGTCTATGCATTATCAAACTCTCAGTCCCCGTGTTCCGAGTATATATCTTCCATCCAAGACTTGGGTGATCCATGTCTATGCTCGTGGGTTCCCAGACAACAGAGTGGCATATTTCATGTCCATCTATATATCTACATCACGAGTCCGACTGGCCGTGGTTCATTTTCATAGTTTGTGAATTTTATGGCTGCGGTTTCCTATGTGGTAACCATCCAACTCTCATTCCCCATGTGCATGGTATACATCTTGTGCCTGAAAATCCGGTGATCTACAATTCAACCTGGACTCAAAGCTTGTGACTCATTTTTCCCATCTGTTGATATTTCAAAGCATCTGTTGATATATTTCCCTATTCATCTCAATGGTTAGCCAATTTTATGACCGCATGTTTCCCCCCAATGCATTATCGAACTCCCATGCCCATCTACAATTCGACCCGACCTCCTCGAACTCCCAAGCCTGACTCTTTATCGAACTCACAATTTTTATATCCATCTATATCTTGAAATCACAAGTCCGACTGAGCGCTTACGTTTCCTTAGCCAATTTTATGGCCATGGGTTCCAGGCTATGCGCTATCGAACTCTCATTCCTCGTGTTCCAAGTATACATCTTCCATCCAAAACTTTGGTGATCCATGTCTATGCTCGCAGTTTCCTAGACGACGGAGTGGGAGATTTCATGTCCATCTATATATCTACATCATGAGTCTAACCGAGCGTCGTTCGTTTTCATAGTTTGTGAATTTTATGGATGCGGGTTCCTGTGTGGGTGCCATCCAAATCTCATGCCCCGTGTGCATGGTATACATACTGTGCCTGAAAATTTGGTGATCTACAATTCAACCCGGACTCGAAGCTTGCGACTCATTTTTCCCAACATCTGTTGAAATTTCAAAGCATCTGTTGATATATTTCCCTATTCGTCTCAACTTTTAGCCAATTTTATGACCATAGGTTCCCCCCCAATGCATTATCGAACTCCCATTCCCATCTACAATTCAACCCCAACCTGCTCGAACTCCCAAGCCTCACTCTTTATTGAACTCACAATTTGTATATCCATCTATATATTGACATCACGAGTCTGACCGAGCACTTATGTTTCCTTAGCCAATTTCATGGTTGTCGGTTCCCAGCTACGCATTATCGAACTCTCATTCCCCATGTTTCAATTATACATCTCCCATCCAAAACTTGGGTGATCAATGTCTATGCTCACGGGTTCCCAGACGATGGAGTGGCACATTTCATGTCCATCTATATCTCTACATCATGAGTCCGACCGATCGTCGTTCGTTTTCTTAGTTTGCAAATTTTATGGCTGTGAGTTCCTTTGTGGGCGCCATCCAACTCTCATGACACGTGTGCATGCAATACATATTGCACCTGAAACTTCATTGATCTACAATTCGACCCTGAATCGAATCTTGTGACTCATGTTTCCCAATATATGTTGATATTTCAAAGAATTTGTTGATATACTTCCTTGTTCATCTCAACAGTTAGCCAATTTTATGATCGCACATTCCCCCCCCCCAATTCATTATCGAACTCCCATGACCCGTTTTCGGATAACATCTTGCATCCAAAACTCCTGTTATCTACAATTCGACCTCAAACTTCTCCAACTCGCAAGCCTCACTCTTTATTGAAATCACAAATTGTATATCAATCTATATATTGACATCACGAGTCCGACCGAGTGCTTTCATTTCCTTAGCCAATTTTATGGTCGTGGGTTCCTAGGTACAAATTATCGAACTCTCATTCTTCATGTTCCGAGTATACATCTTACATCTGAAACTTGGGTGATCTACAATTTCAGCACGGATTCCCAGGTTAAAAAAAGTACCAAATCATCTTTAATTCTCATCCATGCCTGCCACGTTCACCCCTTCCCAATAGGCATTAATTATGATTTTATTGGTGAAAGTTCACAGATGTTCGAAAATATTGGCATTAATAAGAAGAAAGCTCAAGGCAGTCTCCAATTAAAATGCATTTATTGGAGAATATTATGGAATCTGATTAGTTTCCTCTGTCAATCTTGAATTCGCAAAACAAATGATGGTTGTTTTGTTTTTATTAAGACGTCATCGTAGCAATAATTTGACATTGTGTTGGCCCCCTATCATCTACAAAGGTGTTCACATGATTCCTCTCTTTAATATTGTGCACATAATTTTAGAACCTTACAGGTTTTCATATTTAAGGCTTTTCCTGCATATGAAAATGTTGCTCCACCATTCCAATTTGAACATAGTTTTCATTTGGGCCACAAAGAACAACAATAAAATAAAATAATATGAAATTTGTTTAAGTAAATATCAACAAATTATCTTCTGACTTGAACCTACTTTTGTCGAGATCCAGGTATATTACACAGTTGTCAATGTTTTCCCCGCTTTTCAATAGTTTCTCAATTACCCTACCATCTTCGCACACTTTCCCATTGCAAATTGATGACACTTTTATTAGCTTTGAAAATATTGGCATTAAAATCTGGAAAGGTTGAGGGCATATGCCATTAAAACACATTGAACCAAGATTTACTAGAGATTGTATATAATGTTGCAGCATCCATTTTAAATACAATAAGGAGCAACGGCGGGTTGTCATCACCTTATGGTTGCATCTCGACACCATGTCTATGGAGATACCATGAATATTTTCAGGCATGAGGACCAACGTTTTCAATGGTCCACAGCTTATGAATACTGCTCATCCACTTTTTCCCAGATGAAAGTTATATCAACATATGAAATTGCAACGACACATTGTATCCCCGATTTTTTTTTCTTACTTTAAGGACTTGGTCACATGCTGCACTGAGAACTACATTCTGAACCAGCAGATTGTCCATATGGGCGACCATTTCCAAATCTTCCTATCGCCTAAAGTATTTCGAAAGATGTTAACACTTCCCGACCCAACGCCTACTTTCAAGGGAAAGAATTGCAAGAAGTTATTAAAGAAGCATGGCAATGAACTAGACCTCTTGCAGAAGTTATTACAGGACACATTGCTCGCTCCATGGGACATGGCCATATTACAGGTCAGTGGATGTAAAAACCTTTTTCGACATATTTCATTCCTTCTCATGAGGACAACGAGACAAGAAAGTGCAACCGGCATGTCTTAGATCATTCCGTATATTTTATATTTTACGGTCAAGCAAGAAACCATATTCCATTTCCCCAAGGTGATTTCCATTCAAAACTCTTCCCAGTTATTGCAATACAGGAAGTAGAAGAAATTATTTATGCCACCTTATTTAATTTTTGTCGTGCTGAATTGTTATCTAGTTCCTAGACTATCTATCTGTAGGAAATTGAACTCTAAATTTGACCCGTTAACATTCTCGTGCCATAAATTATGGATACATGATGCTTTCCATCTATTTTATAAGGTCTTCAATTATTTTGTTTCATTTTTTGAAGCATTGATATTTGGAAGGTATTTCCCCCAGTTCTCTGGCCAACCGACAATCTTCCTGGATAGGAGGGACACAGTAGAAGAAATAGAGAACTATAATGTTGTAAGGATTATAGGGTCTAAACAAAATCCTTTCTTCCTTCCATGTCACATATCTACTACAATGTTTTTTGTTGGAATAGTAGGGGAGTACATCTATTGGTTGCATTTTTTTCATGCAAAAAGGAAAGGGCAATTCATGTCTATGCCTTGGAAAGTCCAGGATTTCATGGTCAGTAACTAATTCAATAGTTCTTTCACTTACACTATCCTAAATGGAATTTGAACCAGTACCAATGATTCACACAAGCAGAACCCAAAAGACCCGGGTGAAAAAAAGTGCCCAATCACCGACTGCCATAGCCAAGACCAAAACATCTCGTGGAAGTACTCCAATGACTTAACTAAGTAACAAAGTCACACACAGTAATTTAGGCGAAGGAGGAGATAAGAACCCTCCCTCCAGAAAAATTGAAAGTTGTCACAAGCTTCCCGCGGGAAAAAAATGGAAAAAAATAGTCCAAGAACAAGAGGGACCGAGGGGAGAAATTGATATCTACGATCTCTCCCTTGAAGATATGGAACTAGAAATTGCCATTTAAAAATTGTTCCCTGACGGTGATCACTTAGACAACACCGCTCCTCAAAATCTCAGGATGGACAAACTTGGCATAGATACATTGGACAAAGAAGAGTCTTTTTCATTTCAGAGCCTTTTTTTTTACGGGGAATCAAAAAAATTGATTATTGAAAATAGAGATGTAAAGAATAAGAAAGGAACATCTCGTACAGATTTCAACCTACGCAAAATGTGCCCTTCCCAAATATCCAAGATGGACCGAGAAACTAGAGATTCTCTAGAAAACTTTATTAACGTCCTTGAAACGAATAATTTCATGTTAAAGACATGAATCAAAGAATTGGAGGCAACTCTAATGCCTCTTCCACTGTTTTCTACTCATTTGGCAATGGTCAGGTCCACCACACTTGCGCCAAAGTTAAAAGGACCATCAAGCTTCTCATATCCGCCCGAAACTATGTGGAAAATAATATAAACAAAAGAATGGAATTAATAACAGAAGCTTGGTAGATGTCAAAGAATATGGTCTCTTTTGGAACAAGAGCAGGTGTTTTTCATGAAACTCTGCAAGAAGATCTCAAAAATGAGCAAGGTTTTTATCTCGATGCAGTTTTACCATTTGATTTTGAAGTTACATGTAGGACGAAATCCAAAAGAAGACAATATGATCTCCCTTCCCTGGATCGAATAGACCAACTAAACCCATGGTGGAAAGAAAAGGTAAAGAACCTGATTGGTCATGTTCAACAATGTAGCCAGACCATATCTAAAAGAGACAAACTATTCAAGAAGCTAACTAAGATAGATCTAGCTGGCAGGACCAATGAATTCCAGGACCCGAAATTGATATTAAACTCATTTTTTTAACCAAACAAGCATTTGATGATCAAGTTCATATCTATAAAAGACTATCATTTGAAAAATTTTATGGCGTTCTTGAATATGGTGAAGATGACGTGAAATATTGGCTAGTCATTTATGCAATTAGAAACAAAAATATTCAAGAAGTATTGCACAACTTGTCGATTAATCTAAGAAACTTGGAAAATGAACTCTTGAATATAAAAATATGGCATGAAATGAACGTGGCGCCCATGAGGATCTACATCGAAGAATGGCTGAAAAACATTGTCGACTATATTATCAATGAAGGTCAAAGCTGAGGAAAGTCATAAAAGGACATCAACGAAGAAATGACAATCCATGGCATACCATCATAGTAAGTTGATATTGATTACATTCTTTTGTCTTCATCCACTTATTATAACAAAGCTTTAATCCAGATCTGACAATTTTCTCTTTCTTCTTGCCAGGTTTTGTTGTTTTCCATCGTTGACTTTCTTCTTTATGCAAACTTCATTCTTGTACATATTTTCTTTGTAGTCCTCAGTAGTCCCAATTGGAGTCACTCTGGCAAACACATTTTTATTTCACAGAATATGTACTGAACTACAGTTTTTTTTTTGCAAATTTGAAGACAACGTTTTTTTGCGGAAATATTCTCAAATGTATTTTGTGACCCAGTTTATATAAATATAAATATTTGGGGTGGTTCTATGCTAATATTCAATGCTTGGTGTTTTTATTTGTAATTTTTATTACTTCGTAAAATTAACTCATTTTGTTGTACATGTTCATGTTCTATATTGTGAATGTATTGCAGTTTCCTATATTTCAAAATATTCTTCGATATCCAAAATGTCAATTCCTGTATTTTTTTCTTTGTTCCTTGTAGGTTTTCACAAAAAAATCCAACCCCAAAACACCATTCAAATTTGAACATGGTTTACATTTGGAGCACAAATAATCTAGTAAGATACATTAATATGGATACATTTTATTTAAAAACTTCATGTTGGTCACTATAATTGCTTATTAATTAAAACAATCAAGTGTTACATAAACTGTCAAACCAGGGAAGTCTGTTTATTTCAAAGGCAATCACACACTGTATATACTTAATCTCAAAAGAAATCCAAAGTTGTAGTAAAAGTTACACTAATCGCACCTTGCTTTGAACAAACTGAAGTTCTACTTTGAATTACAATAAAAGCAATCTATCTATTGCAGAGTTTAAGATTCAAAGGAAAATAATTATCAGAAGAATCATGGATTACATTAAGAAACAACAACCTAGGAAAAAAGAACCTTTTAGCACACTGCAAAGAAGACTAACTATTCTGTAAAAGAGAACAGGACCCTATTCCCCAAAGCAGGAATCTTCAACACCTGTCTCTGACTATCACACTTTCATAAACTCATTCTATAAACAGAATTACCAATCAAAATGATTAACAATTACCTAGGAATGAATTGTATGAAAACAATGTAACAATCAATGGAAACAGAGTTTCAGAGAAACATATTTTTAACAAGGTATGAATAAAGACAATACTAACACACTACAAAAACAAATGGGTGAATATTGTGAAGAAGGTGGGCCCTTTCCTTCTCACAAGATTCCCTAGAAATGAAAGGAACTAAGAAGAAATGCTCAGAATGATCTTTTATTCATATGTCAAATGTGATGAGTTACAATATCCAAAGTGAACACGCTCCTTCTCTGTAATTCCCTTCTAGCTAAGCCTTTTCGTCATCTCTTTTAATGTTGATTTCTCCCCTATTTAAAGAGGAGAATCCTCTTGATACAATTAAGCATAAAATTACATGTGTACATACAAATCCTATTCTTAGTCTGATCTAATCTTCTATGTGGGAATAGGATATTCTGATCTTCCATAGAAAAATGTTGTTA
>SNQJ01S0139317.1:26563-47246 GCA_010110895.2 Picea sitchensis | reverse complement strand
TTGTCCATTACTTTTTCTGTTCATTTTTCAACTAGGCACAACTCTGCGCTGTAATTATGCAATTTCACACCTAATCCATTCGATTTTTCATAGAATCTCAATTGGGTTTCTTCATATACATATTATGGACACTTTTTCCAAGTTTCACCTTTTTCTGGGTTTTGGGCTGCTAGTTACAACCTGCTAGAGTTCTAGGTCAATTCTTGTTTTTGGTATGGAATGCTACAGGTACCTTCTTTGCCATATTAAACAATTTTAGCATGCCCAAAAATTTAATTCATCTCTGGGAATGTCTTACATGGTTCAATATCTTTCCATTGACTACTCCTGTGCCTCAATCAGATTTCGGAGAAGAAAGTTATGGCTCTTGGAAGTTAGTTGGGTCTTAAAATTTACCATCTACTGTTTGTGTTGTAACTTTCTCATAAAAGATCTGTTTGACGAAAGGTTTACAACATTAGAAAGCTCTCTTCGAGATATTTTATTTGAGCTATAGATACAAAGTGTGCCTAAACTTTTTTCTCATGGTTTTTGTGTTGCTAAAAATGCTCTTAAGAGCCTAAAAAACATGCTACAAAAAGATGACATTCAAATAGTATAAAATGTTGTGGAATTTTGTTGGTTTTCCGTTGTTTTTCACCATCCAAACGAATTTTCGCGCACAAATTTCAACCTGTACACCCATATTTACCATGCACAACACCACCACAAGGTAAATCGTGCTCCGCGCACCTATAATCATTGTGCATCACTTCTTTGTTGCACCAATAACTTGCGTGCGCTACTTTTGTGTCGTGCGCTAATAGCCACCACGCACATTTTTGGTTCTTGCACTTTTACCCGTTGCACGAAATTTTTGTATCGCATGCTGGTATTCCTCGCGCATTTCACTCTAGGCACTGCACCATGCTAAATTTTAGTACGCCCCCATCACGCACCAATACTTTGCGCACAACATTAACTAAAATGTTGCACGACAACATATACCCACATTGCACGCACACCAACCAAACTCCTTTGCGCTCTGCCACTACTACGCACACCACGTGCACCATTATTATGTGTGTGCACACCGCACACACCTTATTATGGATATGCACACCACACAATGCTAAATTTATCGCACACACCCGCACACCAATATTTTTCCGCGCGGTGCCAAAATTTAGCGCGTGCACCCGCACACCAACATTTTTCTGCGCGGTGCCAAAATTTAGTGCGCGCACCTGCACACCAACATTTTTCTGTAAATTTAGAACGTGCACCCACACAGACAAATACATTTTGTAAATGCATGGATTCATACTAAAACAACAATAAACATATACATCTAGCATATACATGAAATACCCATAAATATAGAGACAGTTATAAACACACATAGGATAAACCCATAAAAACAAACATGTAAATAATAATGAAACATGTAAATTTATCACACAGTTGACACTTATCTTGGTAAAAATATCACCAACTGTGTCCAGACCTTCCATGAACCTCCCAGCTTTAGACCACACTGCTCATCACTCTCAGTAGTGGGTCACCCCTGAGCTAGGACTAAACTCCACCCGGGTAAAGGGATTCCTAATCATGCAAATGGTTCACAGACAACAGGAAAGACTCTGTCACAGGTGCCAACTCAAACTAACAACCTACAATCCCTCATTCCCCACCTGCCTGTCCCACCCCAGGAAGTGTGCCCCTTCTCTACTCAACAATCCTTCGACTTCCCCACTTCCTTTTTGGGCTTCAACAACATGCTGGAAAAGAAGTCTCAAAGCCTTGTAGCTGCAGTTTAGCACCTTCAGGAAGTCAATTCCCAACAATTCTCTCACCTAGAGAATTACTCACAGGCCTGACAACCTACCTCTTCAATATCCCATGGGCCTGACAACCCGCTTCTTCGATCCAGCTCCCAAGCTAACCAACTAAAGAAATGAGTATGGCTATGGATATAGGTTCAGGTACAGTGACATGAAGGTATGGGAGATAGCTCAATGAGTGTGTGAATTCTCATGGATGATTGACTAGCTGACTGAATGCTGGAAGGAAAAATGGAAAGAATCCTCGGAAATGAACTAAGTCCCAACAATATGTATGCATGTCCCCAACTTGACACTTGTCATGTTGGGAGCTACTTTGGCCCACTTGTCCCCAACTTTGGAACTTAGGATAAAATAATTATCCATACTTTATATTTTAAGAAATATTAATATAATATTCCTTTTTGACTTAAGCTCCCTAGCTTAGCCCTTTTCCTTAACTTTTAGCCCTCCATTTCCCTAACTAGTGGAGTTTAGTACCGCATACTCTTTTATTGTGGTCGGTCTGCATGCAGCGATGTATTTTATATTAATGATGAGACATATACAAAAATAGGCACACTGGTCTTTAACCTCTAGGCTCTCTGACCTAATCATCACAAAACTGGCTCACCAGCCTATAAAACATAGTATATACACAAAGGCTCCCTGGCCTCAAAATCACGCTCACTTAAGTTGTTGCGGGCATTAACGTGGAATGTGCACACTTCCTCATTTTACTGCGCAATACATGTGCGCACTATGCCATGAAAGGTGCATACAAAAAATGATATCAAATAGCTCACCAACTTAAGTACATTTTCATTTACATTACAATTGGGTTCGGCCTAGGGATATTACAATCCCCTCCCCTTATTTATGCACTGTCCTTAGTGCATTATGTACTCATACACAACAAAATTTCAAAAATCCTCAAAAAGATGTGGGTATTCTGCCCGCATTGCATCCTCATGCTCCCAAGTAGCGTCCTCGGGGCCATATCAGGTCCATTGGACCTTTACAAGCCCTATGGCTTGATTCCAAAGATGTTTGATTTTCTGGTCCAAAATGTGTACCAGATGCACTTGGAAAGAGCCTTCTTGCTCCACCTGAATCACTTTCCAATCAATAACATGATTAACTTCAGGTATATATTTCTTGAGCAATGATACATGGAATACATTATGAAGAGACATAGATGCAGACAATGCAATCATATAAGCTACTGGACCAATCCTATCTAGGATTTCAAACAACCCACAATCGCGAGCTGCCAACTTTGAACAATTTCCCAACTTCAGGGAACTTCTGTTGGCTTTCACTTTTAGGAATACATGGTCTCCCACTTTAAATTCCCTATGATTTCTACCCTTATCAACATAGATTTTTTTCCGATCTTGGGAAACCTTTAAATTTTGCTTTATTTTCAACATTTTCTCCTCCATTTCACTGAGCAAATCTGAGAAAATCTGGCCCAACCACTGCTCTATCTGTTGGGTTATCCCAACTTACTGGTGTGTTACACTTTCTGCCATAAAGTGCCTCAAATGGGCTCATCTTTAGAGACGTTTGGTACCCATTGTTATAAGCAAACTCTACCAAGTGTAAGTAGTCTTCCCATTTTGATGGTTTATCCATCACATACATCCTCAACATATCTTCAATCACTTGATTCACCCTCTCTGTTTGTCCACCTGATTCTGGATGATAAGCTGTACTAAAATTCAAATTTGTTCCAAATCCATTAAATAATCCTTTCCAAAATTTTGAGGTAAATTTTGGATCTCTGTCAGACACAATTGTCTTGGGTATGCCATGTAATCTAGCAATTTCTCTCATATAAAAATCAACAATGTTGGTTGCTTTGTGAGTGAGCTTTACAGGAATAAAATGGGTAGCTTTAGTAAACTTATCCACCACTACCATGATAAAATCATGTTGCTTGTTTTCTATGGGAAGTTTAGTGATGAAATCCATGGTTACAACTTCCCACTTCCACTCAGGAATGGGTAATTGATGTAGCAAACCAGCTGGGTGTCTATGCTCAACGTTTACCTTTTGACATTCCAAACATTTGGCAATAAAATCTGCAACTTCTTTCTTCATGCCTGGCCAATAATATTGGTCCTTGACAACTGCAATAGTTTTATGATAACTTGGGTGCCCAACATAAGGTACATTATGCATTTCCCTCAATATCAGATTTTTCAATTCCTGAGAATTTGGTACATAAATTCTTCCCCTATACCTCAGAATTTCATCAATGTCTAGCTTGTATTTTTCAATTTTCTGCTGCAAATTACCTTGCTGTAATTTTGCCACTAATTCCTTGTAATGCAAATCTAAATTTGCAGCCTCCAAAATTTTGTGTTTCAAATCTGATTGGTACATGCTAATGGTTGTATCATGCATTTCATGCACTCTTCTACTGAGTGCATCAACCACTTTGTTCTCTTTCTCCTTGATATGCTTTATATCAAAGTCATATTCACTGAGAAGTTCTAACCATCTTCTTTGCCTAACATTTAGATATGGTTGATCAAATAAATATTTCGGACCATTATGGTTTGTTCTTAGCTCAAACCTTTTCCCCATGAGGTAGTGTCTCCATTTCCTCAAGGCATGCACTATGGCTCTTGGAAGTTAGACGGGTCTTAAAATTTACCCTCCACTGTTTATGCTGTAACTTTCTCATAAAAGCTCTGTTTGACGAACGATTTACACCATTAGAAAGCTCTCTCTGAGATCTTTTATTTGAGTTGTGAAATCAAAGTGCACATCACTCTATTCTCATGGTTTTTCCATTGCTAAAAACTCTCTTAAGGGCCTCAAAAACGTGCTGCAAAAAGATGACGTTCAAATAGTATAAAATGTTGCGGAATTTCGCTGGTTTTTCATTGCTTTTCACTATCCAAACGACTTTTGCGCACAAATTTCAACCTGAAAACCCATATTTACCATGCACAACAACACCACAAGATAAATCTTTAAGGCGCACCTATAACCACTGTTCATCACTTCTTTGTCGCACCAATAACTTGCGCGCGCTGCTTTTCTGTCGCACGCCAATAGCCACCGCACACAGTTTTGGTTCTTGCATTGTTACCCGTTGCGTGGAATTTTTGTATCGCGCATTGGTATTCCTCATACATTTCACTCTACACCCTGCACCATGCCAAAGTTTAGTACGCCCCCACTGCACACCAGTACTCTATGCACAACATTAACTAAATTATCGCGCGACAACATATACCCACATTGCGTGCACACCAACAAAACTCCTCTGCGCTCTGCCAATACTGCGCACACCATGCACACCATTATTATGTGTGTGCACACCGCACACACCTTATTATGTGTATGCACATCGTGCAATGCTAAATTTAGCATGTGCATCCGCACACCAACATTTTTCCACGAGATGCCAAAATTTACCGCGCGCACCCGCACACCAACATTTTTTCGTGCGGTGCCAGAATTTAGTGCGCGCATCCACACACCAACATTTTTCCACGCGATGCCAAATTTTAGCGTGCACCTGCATGCCAACATATTTCGTGCAATGCCCGATTTTTACATATCCCAAGCTTTTTACTGCGCAACATGCATTTTTAGTGTGCACACTCATTTTTATGCACATCAATTTCCTCGTGAATTCCGCTGCAGAAATTGAGGCTTTTTCCCAATTTATACCATAGACATTCTGCAACTATGAAATTCGTTCAATTTCACTCTGATAACACCAAATCAACCTCTGTAACAAAAAATCGTTGTGGTTGACATTTATGGAATGGATTTACCCATAATCAATTCACGAATTGATAATTTTATTTACTAATCTCGCTCCATGTGTCATGGCTTCACTATAACTTCAAATTCGACCAATTCCAGGTCTGAATTTGTTAGAAGAAATATTAAACCAATAATATCTCACCACTTAGCCGAATTTCTCAATTTTCCCATGAATTTAACAACAAAAATTGGGGATTTCCCCAATTCTACGTCATTACTTCTAAAATTTACCATGGACGCTCAACTACTCGAAATTTGGCCACTTTGAAATAATTCCTCTGTGAAATTTCGCTTCAACTCATCTTGTTCGGCCAATCTAGGCTCAATGTTGAAAATTGAAGCTCTGATACCATATTGTAACATCCCTGGCCACCCAGGCTGGGCCATGATACACAAGAGAACACTTTTGTTCTCTCTGCGGAACATACTGTGACATACCCAACATCCAACTGAGCTATGCCACATAAATTTTTCGAACTACATGGAATTAAACATATAGACACAAAACTATTGCGGAAATTTAAATATAAAATGTAAACAGACAAATACATTATGTAAATGCACGGACTCACACTGAAATAACAATAAACATATACATGCAACATATACATGAAATACCCATAAATATAGAGATAGTTATAAACACAGATAGGATAAACCCATAAAAATAAACACATGAATAATAATGCAACATGTAAATTTATCGTACAATTGACACTTTTCTTGGTAAGAATATGACCAACTGTGTGTAGACCTTCCATGAATCTCCCAGCCTTAGACCACACTGCTCATCACTCTCATCAGTGGATCACCCCCGATCTGGGACTAAACTCCACCCAGGTAAAGGGATTCCTAATCAGGCTAATGGTTCACAGACAATAGGAAAGACTCTATCACAGGTGCCAACTCAAACTAACAACCTTCAGTCCCTCATTCCCCACATGCATGTCCCACCCCAGGAAGTGTGCCCCTTCCTTTCTCAACAGTCCTTCGGCTGCTCCACTTCCTTTACGGGCTTCAACAACATGCCGGAAAGGAAGCCTCAGAGCCCTGTAGATGCAGTTTAGCACCTTCAGGAAGTCAATTACTAGCAATTCTCTCACCCAGAGAATTGTTCACAGGCTTGAAAACCCGCCTCTTCAATATCCCACAGGCCTGACAACCCACTTCTTCAATCCAACTCCCAAGCTAACCAACTACACAAACGAGTATGGATATGGATACAGGTTCAGGTACAGTGACATGAAGGTACAGGATATAGCTCAATGAGTGTGTGAATGCTCATGGATGATTGAATGATGGAAGGAAAAATGGAAAGAATCCTCAGAAATGAGCTAAGTTCCAACAATATGTATGCATGTCCCCAAAATGACACTTTTCATGTTGGGAGCTACTTTGGCCCACTTGTCCCCAACTTTGAAACTTAGGATAAAATAATTATCCATACTTTATATTTTAAGAAATATTAATATAATATTCCTTTTTGACTTAAGCTCCCTAGCGTAGCCCTTTTCCTTAACTTTTAGCGCTCCCTTTCCATAACTAGTGGAGTTTAGTCCCCCATACTCTTTTATCCTGTTCGATATGCGCGCAATGATGTATTTTATATTAATGATGAGACATATACAAAAATATGTGCACTGGCCTTTAACCTCTAGGCTCTTCGGCCTAATCATCACAAAACTGGCTCACCAACCTATAAAACATAACATATACACAAAGGCTTCCTGGCCTCAAAATCACGCTCACTTAAGTTGCTACGCGCGGTATCCTGGAATGTGCACACTTCCTCATTTTACTGTGCAGTACATGCCCGCACTATGCCATGAAAGGTGCATACAATTTTTTTTATCAAATAGCTCACCAACTTAAGTACATTTTCATTTACATTACAATTGGGTTCGGCCTAGGGATATTACAATTTCCATATTTTTTAGCACTACACTAGTAATAATAAATCTATGATCTAAGGTAATAAACTGCATAATAAAATATTTAAGAATATTATAAGATATGTTGTGACGAATTGTTCCAGTGGAATATCCATGACAATTTACAGATCATATTGGTACCATAGAAGTTTTCATTGGGGTTTTTGTGGGAAGTTGCAGGATCAGAGTATTGGCTTAATAAGGAAGTCTCAGAACCCTAAACATGGAAAATGGGTCTAATTGTAACAACCCTCGAGATGAAATAGAGGAGAGATTTTCAAATCTTGAATAACAAGTAGTTGATATTTCTTACAACATGGACCTCCTCATGGTAACTCTAGTGAACAAGTTTGGACCTTTTGGGGAGATTGGCGGCTCTAAATCAAAAGTTGGATTAGATGACAAATTGGGAGATAATAAAGACCCATAAAAGGAGTCGAAAAAAGAGCCATAGATTAAATGTGTGGTTAAATAAATTTTAATTCCCAAGGGAAACAATCCTATGGAATCACACTATCCATGTCTTCACACTACGTAGTAGTTGCCTTTATTGAATGAAACAAAAACAACATACAATGATACAAGCAAATCGTAAACTAAATAGGTAGCTCTAAGGGTTTTGAATTTCCACAACTAGACTCAAAATTGTGGATTGATGAGTGGTCATTGTTGTGATCTACAACTGAACAAACTAAATCTTCCTCTACCCAAAATCCTTTATTGCCTTAAAATATCATAAATCCTTTTCACCACAAAAATGAAAATTCATCCTCTACAAACTCTGGGAGGTAGAGAAAATAGAGGCAGGATGAGCGACTATTAAATATTGATCTGTAAAATTTAGGCTGAGCACTAAGCCGCGATTGGCATTGAGATGCAAAAATAAATGTCCTCTACAAATCTAGGAAAAACACTGAGCAATTGTTAATCCCGAAGGAAAAATCAATAGGTCTACATTTCATTTAGGAAATTGTCATTGGTGGATGAACAATTGAAGTAACTTTGACGATGGTCCAACAAATATTAATGGTCAACGCATCTCCACAAGTCCCATTAGTGTGTGGACACCATAATAAAAATATACAATTTCCCTTGAGTGTTCATGCTTGATAGAATTTTATAGCTTCTATTTCATATATTTTATTCAAACCATTTTTTTTTCTTATTAGATATGGTCACAGAGTTTAATGGACCTTTAAAGAGGACAATCTTGGTTGGTAGAAAAGGCTTGTGACCAATCCGAGAGTCAATCACTTTAAAATGACCTGAGAGATATTTGTAGATTCACCATGTAACACAATAATTGTAGTGAGATTAAGGCAAACATCTTAGTATTAAGGATCACGTGCTAACATGTACTTCAACACAACCATAACAGACAATATACTAGCAAAGCATTTATAACCTTTGGGTTCAAAGTACTTGTTCCATATGGAGAGGCCATACATGTTTCTCTCTATACTACATCTACGACAATCATGGTTTCCATAAGAGAGTTCTGCTTGATCCCCTAGATATGTTATAGGATTTAGCCAACAATGCTTCATATCCATTTGGATCACTAACATGAGAATCCACACAAAATATTTTATTTGCAGCGTGGATTGGTTTGAGAAAACAATAACAAGAACAAATCACTCCCTTCTCATGCCACCAATATTAGGCATTTCATACAATTTGTGAATTATAAGCTCAAGTGAGCATAGAATTATAAGCTGGAGTGATCACAAGGAACAACAAATGCCTTGGAAAAAGATGTTAAACCTCTATGATACAACGATGTTAAATATTGTCCCACATTGATGGGAACAAATGATAATAGACAAAGAAGGAAGTATAGATAAGGGAGGAGGATGAGATCATGGTTATGGAGTCGTTTGGTCAACACAAAGCAAACAACTCTTTGTCCTTTTACTAAAGAACACAGTGTGTTGTCCACCCACAATGGTATACACCAATTTTTGGAGCCTTCCATTTCTTAAAAATGGAGTCTAACAATAAAATCAAATGGTTTAAAAACCCACGCATATGTTAGTTCATGTGATCTGAAGTGATGATATAGGAAATTTCCAATCTTTACTTAATGAGTGGTTCTGATCTATACTTTCTAGGTTCAATGTGAAATGAGTTGAGGTGCTAAAAAGAAGAGCAATATATTATTTACCAACACATTTATGCTTGTAGATCTTATACATAAAATGACACCAATGTTCTCTTGAGATTGAGAATCAGTTTTCTTTCCCAAATAGGGAAACCCTTCTCATTAGTGGTGGTCATTGGATTCAATGTGTGGTTAAATAAATTTCAATGCCTAAGTGAGACAATCATATGGATCACAATATCCTTGTCTTCACACTACAATTTTTTTGCTTTTATCAATTGAAACAAAAAAATAAACAATGATACAAGCAAATAGTGAGCTAAATAGGCATATGTTGTAAGATATGTTGTGATGAACTGTTCTAGTGGAATATCCATGATAATTTACAAATCATATTGGTATAAAAGTAGTTATATTTGGGGGTTTTGTGGGAAGTTACAGGATCCAAGAATTGGCCTAAGAAGGAAGTCTCAGAACCCTAGCCATGGTAGATGAATCTAAGTAACAACCCTCGGGATGACATATAAAAGAGATTTTCAAACCTTTAAGAACAAGTTGTTGATATCTCTTGAAACACAACCCTCCTCATGGCAACTCTAGCAAACATGTTTGTCCTTTTGGGGAGGTTGGTGACTCTAAATTAGAAGTTTGATTGGATGACAAATTGAGAGATAATAAAGACCCATAAAAGGAGCCGAAAAAAGAGCCATAGATGTGATGTGTGGTTAAATAAATTTTAATGCCTAAGCAAGACAATCCTATGAAATCACAGTATCCATGTATTCACATTGCACAATTGTTTCTTTTATTGACTGAAACAAAAACAACATACAATGATACAAGAAAATCGTGAACTAAATAGGTAGCTTTGGGGGTTGTGTATTGCCACAACTAGACTCAAAATTGTGGATTGATGAGTGGTCATTATTTTGATCTACCACTAAACAAACTAAATCTTTCTCTACCCAAAATATCATAAATCCTTTTTGCCAGAAAAATGAAAATTCATCCTCTACAAACTCTAGGAGGCAGAGAAAACATAGGCAGGATGAGCGACTATTAAATATTGATCTGCAAAATTCAGGCTGAGCACTAAGTGACAATTTGCATTGAGATGCAAAAATAAATGTCCTCTACAAATCTAGGAAAGAGACTGAATTACTGTTAATCTTGAAGGAATAATCAATAGCTCTAAATTTTATTTAGGAAATTGTCATTGATGGATGAACGATTAAAGTAACTTTGGCGGTGGTCCAATTGATATTAACGATCAATGCATCTCCACAAGTCCCATCAGTGTGTGGACACCACAATAGAAATATATAATTTCCCTTGAGAATGTTTATGCTTGATAGGATTTTAGAGCTTCTATTTCTTAGATTTTATTCAAACCATTTTTTTTTTCTTTTTGGATAGGGTCATAGAGTTTAATGGACCTTCAAAGAGGACAATATTGGTTTGTAACAAAGGCTTGTAACCAATATGAGACTCAATCACTTAAAATGACTTGAGAGATATTTGTAGATTCACCATGTAACACAATAATTGTAGTTAGATTAAGGAAAACATCTTAGTATTAAGGATCATGTGCTAGCATGTACTTCAACACAACCATAACACAAAATAGACTAACAAATCATTTTAACCTTTGGGTTCAAAATACTTGTTCCATATGGAGAGGCCATGCATGGATCTCTCTACACTGTGTGTACGACAAGCATGGTTTCCACAAGAGAGTTTTGCTTGATCTCCAAAAGAGGGTGGAGGGTGGCTTATGGTGTTGATCATTAGCTTGGACCCTACGGGTCTTTAGGCTAGATCATCCATATGCTTGAGAGTTGTATGGATCCTATTTGAACTCCATACATGTGTGCGCTCTAGCTGATGTAATTTGTAGAGTTTTGAAGATAGAAGGCCTTCCTTCCATGGATGTTTCCCCACCTTGCGGTTTTACCATGTAAATTTATTATCTCCTCTCTCTTATTTGATATATCTACATTTATTTGTTCGATGTTTTCCATAGGAGTTTAGATAGGATATATATTGGCAATATGTTTCCACATTTTTTAGCACTACGGTAGTAATAATAAATCTAAGATCTAAGGTAATAAATTACATAGTAAAATATTTAAGAATATTGTAAGATATGTTGTGATGAATTGTTCCAATGAAATAGCCACGACAATTTATAGATCATGTTGGTATCAAAGCAATTTTCTTTGGGTTTTTTGTGGGAAGTTGCAGGATCCAAGAATTGGCTTAAGAAGGAAGTCTCAGAACCCTAGCCATGGAAGATGGGTCTAATTATAACAACCCTCGGGATGAAATAGAGGAGAGATTTTCAAATCTTGAAGAACAAGTCACTGATATTTCTTACAACATGGCCCTACTCATGGAAACTCTAGCAAACCAATTTGGACCTTTTAGGGAGCGTTGCGGCTCTAAATTAGAAGTTGGATTGGATGACAAATTGGGAGATAATAAAGACCCAGAAAAGGAGTCGAAAAAAGAGCCATAGATTTGATGTGTGGTTAAATAAATTTTAATTCACAAGCAAGACAATCCTATGGAATCACACTATGCATGTCTTCACACTACGCAATAGTTTCTTTTATTGACTGAAACAAAAACAACATACAATGATACAAACAAATCATGAAGTAAATAGACAGCTCTGGGGTTGTGTATTGCTACAACTAGACTCAAAATTCTGGATTGATGAGTGGTCATTGTTATGATTTACAACTTAACAAACTAAAGCTTCCTCTACCCAAAATCCTTTATTGCCACAAAATATCATAAATCCTTTTCACCACAAAAATGAAAATTCATCCTCTACAAAATCTAAGAGGTAGAGAAAATAGAGGCAGGATGAGCGACTATTAAATATTGATCTACAAAATTTAGGCTCAGCACTAAGTGATGGTTGGCATTGAGATGCAAAAATAAATGTCCTCTACAAATCTAGGAAAGAGACTGAGCAACTGTTAATCCTGAAGGCATAATCAATAGGTTTAAATTTTATTTAGTAAATTGTCATTGGTGGATGAACGATTGAAGTAACTTTGATGGTGGTCCAATGAAGATTATTGGTTAGCACATCTCCACATGTCCCATTAGTGTGTAGACACCATGGTAGAAATATATAATTTCCCTTGAGAATGTTCATGCTTGACAGGATTTTAGAGCTTCTATGTCTTAGATTTTATTCAAACAATTTTTTTCTTTTCTTTTTGGATAGGGTCACAGAGTTTAATGGACCTTCAAAGAGGACAATCTTGGTTGGTAGCAGAGGCTTGTGAGCAATCCGAGAGTCAATGAATTTAAAATGACCCGAGAGATAATTGTAGATTCACCATGTAACACAATAATTGTAGTTAGATTAAGGCATACATCTTAGTATTAAGGATCATGTGCTAACATGTACTTCAACACAACCATAACACACAATATACTAACAAAGCATTTATAACCATTGGGTTCAAAGTACTTGTTCCATATGGACAGGCTAGGTATGCTTGTCTCTACACTACATCTATGACGAGCATGGTTTCCACAACAAAGTTCAACTTGATCTCCTAGATATGTTATAGGATTTGGCCAACAATGCTTCATACCCATTTGGCTCAGTAACCTGCGAATCCACACAAAATATTTTCTTTGCACCTTGGCTTGGATTGAGAAAACAATAACAAGAACAAATCACTCCCTTCTCATGCCAACAATTGTAGGCATTTCATACAATTTGTGAATTATAAGCTGGAGTGAGCATATAATTATAAGTTGGAGTGAGCACAAGGAGCAACAAATGCCTTGGAAAAAGATGTTAAACCTCTTTGATACGATGATGTTAAATATTGTCCCACATTGATGGGCACAATTGATAGTAGATAAAGAAGGAAGTATAGATAAGGGAGGAAGATGAGGTCATGGTTACAGAGTTGTGTGTTTGACACAAAGTGAATAACTCTTTCGCCTTTTACTAAAGAATACCGTGTGTTGGCCACCCACAACCGTAAAATTGGAGCCTTCCATTTCTTAAAAATGGAGGCTAACAATATTAACAATAAAATCAAATCGTTTAAAAACCTTTGCATATATTCATTCATGTGATTTGAAGTGATGATATAGGAATTTCCAATCTTTAGTTAATGAGAGGTTGTGATCTATACTTTCTAGATTCACTGTGAAATAAGGAGAGGTGCTAAAAAGAAGAGCGATATATTATTTACCAGCACATTTATGCTTGTAGATCTTATACCTAAAATGACACCGATGTAGATCATTAGATGGTGTTGATCATTAGCTTGGACCCTATGGGTCTTTAAGCTAGATCATCCATATGCTTGAGAGTTGTATGGATCCCATTTGAACTCCATACATGTGTGCACTCTAGCTGATGCAATTGGGAGAGTTTTGAAGATAGAAGGCCTTGCTTCCATGGATGTTTCCCCACCTTGGGGTTTTACCACGTAAATTTCTTATCTCCTCTCTCTTATTTGATATATCTACTTTTATTTGTTTGATGTTTTCCATAGGAGTTTAGATAGAATAGATATTGGCAATATGTTTCCACATATTTTTCTTGGTCTTTCATGGTATCCAAGCCATACATCTAACTCCTTGGATGAACTTATTTTTTCTTTGAAATATTGGATAGGATATCTACTACTTCCTTCCATGAGCATTCAACAATAGTGATTGAGGTTTCTTTTTTTGGCATCAATTTGCAAGTAGATCTAGTTTATTTTTTAGATCTTCTAGTCTAAATTTCGAGATTTAATTTTTTAGGTCCAATTTTTTTTATAGATATGCAAATTCAGGTCTAAGTCACATGCTTGGTTTCTACAAATCTTAAGCTATTTTTCCAAATTTGCCATTACCATTACATCTAGAGCATGCTAAATAGTCAAGATCGATGTTCATTTTGCTAAATTTGGTCTCTATTTGGACCACATATAAGATTGAAGATTCATGGGTGAACTTCATATCTGTACAAATTGGTGTATTTTTGGGTTGATATAACTGTACATATGTGTTTGGAGCAGTATAATTAGCCAAGGTTGACCATTTATTTACCACAATCAAATTGCATTTGCCAAGATATTGAGAATTTCTTCTAGCAAACATGGGCCATCAATTCACTCTAATATATTTTTAAATTAGTTATTCAACAATATAATAAATGTATTTGATATCAAATATGATGGATATGATCAATTGGTTATAATAATATGTTATGTATTTGGAAACCCATTCCCTCTCAACTATAATTAATAACAATATCATGTAGGGGACTCACCACATCCCTACCATGTGGACTCATCCACCCAATCAACATGTGCTATATTAGTAGGTACATCCAAACAAAACTTGCAATCTTAGTTGCGATGTGTCATTTTGTGGACTCATCCACCCAATCAACATGTGCTATATTAGTAGGTACATCCAAACAAAACTTGCAATCTTAGTTGCCATGTGTCATTTTGTACACTACCATGTGTCACTTTCAACACTTACCACGTCAACGTCCTATACATTCCACATAAGCATTATGTACATGCAAAGTTAGATTTTGTACCTTTCCGTGTCAACATATGGTGGGTTCCATTCAGACCAATCAAAGGCTTCCACGTGGCACTTCTATCTTAGCTTGTGGAGATTAGCACCAAGATTTTGAAGGTATTTTTTTAATTTCCATAACTTTGTCATATGACATCGGTTTTAAGTGTGGTTTTTTGCAAACTATGTATTTTTTAGTTCTCTACACACTGACATGTTTATATCCAATGAATTATTCTATTTGATGCTAGTGGTTTTTATTTGTTCCCAAGAACCCAAGGCTAGACATTCTTTTTGGAACTTTAAAATGGTCATAAATTGCTAATATGGACACAATTTTAAGTGAAATTATTTTCAAAATGCATAAAATTTCATACTCTATGCAATGATGATATCATATTCTATTGATTTGGTGATATGATTATTAAGGATAGTAATGGACACATATTTCTCGTTTGTTTGACTGTGACAATTGTCTATTTGACATAATTTTTTGATGACATAAATTTAGTGCTTTGCTTGGAAATATGTATTTGTGATGGGGAGACCATTTTATATTACATGTGGTTCATATTTGAGCACTTGTTGAACTTGATGATATCTCTCACATCATGGCCCTCCTCATGGAAACTCTAACAAATAGGTTTGGACCTTTTGGGGAGGTTGGTAGCTCTAAATTAGAAGTTCGATTGGATGAAAAATTGGGAGATAATTAAGACCCATAAAAGGAACCAAAAAAAGATCCATAGATTCGATGCATGGTTAAATAAATTTTAATGCCTAAGCGAGACAAACCTATGGAATCACATTATCCATGTCTTCAAACTGCATGGTTGTTTCTTTTATTGACTGAAACATAAACAACATACAATGATACAAGCAAATTGTGAACTAAATAGGTAGCGACTAGAATCAAAATTGTGGATTGATGAGTGGTCATTATTGTGATCTACAACTAAACAAACTAAATCTTCCTCTACCCAAAATCCTTTGTTGCCACATAATCTCATAAATACTTTTCGCCACAAAAATGAAAATTCATCCTCTACAAACGCTAGGAGGCAGAGAAAATAGAGGCAAGATGAGTGACCATTAAATATTGATCTGCAAAATTCAGGCTGAGCACTAAGTGACAATAAGCGTTGAGATGCAAAAATAAATGTCCTCTATAAATCTAGGAAATAGATTGAGCAAATGTTAATCCTGAAGGCAGAATCGATATGTCTATAAGTTGTCATAAAGTAACCTAGGGTTTGTTTCCTGGCTAAGATGATGCAGTTGGAGAGAGACTCATTGATGGCTTGAATACTAGCAGAGCTAAGCTGGAGAGAAAATGATAAGGAAAGGCACTCTGTATTCCAACCACCTGATTCCACACATAAGAAAGATTATTTTATGTAGGAAATTTCCATTGGTGGATGAACGATTGAAGTAACTTTGATGGTGATCCAACGAAGATTAATGGTCAACACATCTCCACAAGTCCCATTAATGCGTGGACACCAAAATAGAAATATATAATTGCCCTTGAGAATGTTCATGTTTTATAGGATTTTAGAGCTTCTATTTCTTAGATTTTGTTCAAACCATTTTTTTTCTTTTTGGATAGGGTCATAGAGTTTAATGGGCCTTCAAAGAGGACAATTTTGGTTGGTAGCAAAGGCTTGTGACCATTCCGAGAGTCAATCACTTTAAAATGACCCGAGAGATATTTGTAGATTCACCATGTAACACAATAATTGTAGTTAGATTAAGGAAAACATCTTAGTATTAAGGATCATGTGCTAACATGTACTTCAACAAAACCATAACACACAATATACTAACAAAACATTTATAATAACAAAACAATATGTTATTCCATAATATTTTCTCTCTACATTGCATCTATGACAAACATGGTTTCCATAAGAGAGTTTCACTTGATCTCCTAGATATGTTATAGGATTTGGTCGACAATGCTTCATACCCATTTGGCTTAGTAACCAAAGAATCCACACAAAATATTTTCTTTGCAGCCTGGCTTGGTTCGAGAAAACAATAACAAGAACAAATTACTCCCTTCTCACGCCACGAATTTTAGGCATTTCATACAATTATAAGATGGAGTATAAGATGGAGTGAGCACAAGGAGCACCAAAGGCCTTGGAAAAATATGTTAAATGTCTATGATATGATGATGTTAAATATTGTCCCACATTGATGGGCGCAATTGATAATAGAAAAAGAATGAAGTATAGATAAGGAAGGAGGATGAGGTCATGGTTACAGAGCCATGTGGTCGACACAAAGAGAATAATTCTTTCGCCTTTTACTAAAGAATACAATGTGTTGGCCACCTACAACGACAAATGCCAATTTTTGGAGCCTTCCATTTCTTAAAAATGGAGGCTAACAATATTAAAAATAAAATCGAATGGTTTAAAAATCCGCGCATTCATGTGATCTGAATTGATGATATAGGAATTTCCAATCTTTACTTAATGAGAGGTTGTGATCTGTACTTTCTAGGTTTGTGAAATGAGGTGAGGTTCTAAAAAGAAGAGCGATATATAATTTACCAACACATTTATGCTTGTAGATATTATACATAAAATGACACCGATGTTCTCTTAAGATTGAGCATTGGCTTTCTTTCCCAAATAGGAAAACCCTTCTCATTAGTGGTGGTCAATGTATTCAATGTGTGGTTGAATAAATTTTAATGCCTAAGCGAGAAAATATTATGGAATCACACTATCCTTGTCTTCACACTACACAGTTTTTACTTTTATCGATTGAAACACAAACAACAAACAATGATACAAACAAATCATGAGCTAAATAGGAAACTCAGGGGGTATGTTGTAAGATATGTTGTGATGAAATGTTCTAGTGGAATATCCATGATAATTTACAGATCATATTGGTATAAAAGTAGTTATCTTTGGGGGTTTTGTGGGAAGTTGCAGGATCCAAGAATTTGCCTAAGAAGGAAGTCTCAGAACCCTAGCCATGCTAGATGAGTCTAATTGTAATAATCCTCCGGATGACATATAAAAGAGATTTTTAAATCTTGAAGAACAATTTGTTGATATCTCTCGCAACATGGCCCTCCTCATGGAAACTCCAACAAACAGGTTGGGACCTTGTGGGGAGGTTGGTGGCTCTAAATAAGAAGTTGGATTGGATGACAGATTGAGAGTGTTAGAAAAACAAGATCGCAGAGAAATACAATAAAACAAATGCGGAAACAAAACACAAAAGATACACAATACAATAGAGACATATATATGTGGTTCACCTAGTGTGGGCTACGTCCACCAGAGAAATTCCCAGGTCCATCCTTTTTGTTATCCATCAAAATGAAGGGATACAACCTACAATATGTTCATTGTAACTTCCTCTTCTTTCTCTCACAATATCCTCTCTCAGAATACAATATTCGGGATAATGCACAGCTGCAATATAATTCCCCCATAAGAGAGGGTTGCCTTCTAGGGGAAAAATCCCTAAAATAACTTCTACCGTCAGATCTGTGACCTTATAATGAGTGATCCATATTGACTACAAAATTACAATATTTTACAAGGAAAAATTTCTCAATATTTCGCTTTGGGGATGCTTCCCTCGAATCCCTCGCCAGGGGGGGGCTACAAAAATCCCCCCTGGACCCCCTGGTGATAGTTGTGGGGGGGAAGCCCCCCGAAACCCCCCGTTAGGGAATGGGGTCCAAGCATGACTGGAAAAAACCTCTGAATCAGGAAGATAATCAAGCTCCACAACCAACAATCTCCCACTTGGAGACTGATCACAACAACTCCACTGCTGTTGTACTTGCTGGACTATACTCCACCTTGGACCTGGAAAATTTCTCATCTTCACCTTCATGCTTGAAGACCAACTAAAATTGAGCAGGAACTCAGTTTATCCATGTTTACTACCTTTGTTAACATGTCTGCAGGATTCTGTCTAGTATGTATCTTTTCCAATTGCAAATGTCCATCTTCCAAGATGAATCATAGGAAATGGTACCTGAGATGTATATGCTTACTCTTTGAATGGAAGGCTGATTTTTTTGCATGATGAATGTCACTCTCACTGTCACAGTACAAATTGTTATTCTCCTGCTTCTTTCCCAGTTCCTCCATAAACCTCTGTAGCCAAATCATTTATTTACGAACCTCTACAACAATAACATACTTGCTTCTATTACTGAAAGTGAAACAACCTTTTGTAGTTTTGAATTCCGACTTACTGTTGTTCCACCTATAGTAAAAACATACCCTGTGGTGCTCCTCCTGCTATATATGAATCAACATATCCCTATAGAACAATCTTTGAACCTCCAAAACATAATGCATGAGTAGAAGTACCTCTCAAATACCTGAGAATTCACTTTACTTTCTCCCAATGTTCTTTACCTAGATTGTTCATATACCTTCTCACAACTTCCACTGCATGTGCAATATCTGGTCTTGTGCAAACCATCGCATACATCAAGCTCCCAACTGCTAATGAATAAGGGACCATGGACACACATTCTCTCTCCTCTTGTGTCTTGGGACACATTTCCTTAGTTAATTTGAAATGGTTAGCCAAAGGTGTACTAACTGGTTTTTCATTCTACATTCTAAACCTGTCCAACACCTTCTCTATGTACTCACACCGAGACAATTTCAATTTGTGATTTTTCCTGTCTCTTGTTATTCTCATACCAAGTTTTTTCTTTGCAGCACCCAAATCCTTCATCACAAATAAATTAACTAACTTTTTCTTGAGCACATTTATATCTTGCATATTAAACCTTACAATAAGCAAGTCATCTACGTACAATAGCAAGATAATATAACTTCCACTTTCTAGCCTTTTAAAATAAACACAGTGATCAGAATGACATATGTTATAACCTTGTTCTGTCATAAACCTATCAAACTACAAATACCACTACCTTGGAGTTTGCTTTAGGCCATACAAACTCCTCTTCAACTTGCATACCAAATTCTCCTTTCCTTTGACCTCATACCCATGTGGCTACTACATATAAATCTCTTCCTCCAAATCCCTATGGAGAAATGTTGTTTTTACATCTAATTGTTCAAGATGCAAATCTTCTACTACCACAAGACTTAAAATAGTCCTAATTGAAGTCATTTTAACAACATAAGAAAATATTTAATCAAAACCTATACCTTTGTTTTGTGCAAACTCCTTTACAACAAGTCTATCCTTATACCGCTTTTTTCCTCCATCTTCTTCCTTCAACCTGTAAACCCATTTATTATGCAATGCTCTTTTTCCTGCAGGCAACTGAACCAAGTCCCAAGTTTGGTTATTTACCAAGGAATCCATTTCCTCTTTCATGCCTTGCTCCCACTTCTTTTTAGTGTCTACCTGCATTGCCTCTTCATAACATTCTGGTACACCATAATTAATCAACAATAAATAATACAATGAAGGAGAGTATCATTCAAGGGGTCTATTTAACCTAATAGATATTCTAACAACAATTGCAG
>SNQJ01S0139317.1:5010-16257 GCA_010110895.2 Picea sitchensis | reverse complement strand
GAGTTTAATGGACCTTCAAAGAGGACACTCTTGGTTTGTAGCAAAGGCTTGTAACCATTATGAGAGTCAATCACTTAAAATGACTTGAGAGATATTTGTAGATTCACCATGTAACACAATAATTGTAGTTATATTAAGTTAGACAGCTTAGTATTAAGGATCATGTGCTAACATGTACTTCAACAAAACCATAACACAAAATAGACTAACAAAACATTTATAACCTTTGGGTTCAAAGTACTTGTTCCATATGGAGAGTCCATGCATGTTTCTCTCTACTCTGTGTCTATAACAAGGATGATTTCCACAAGATCTCAAAAAGAGGGTGGAGGGTGGCTTATGGAGTTGATCATTAGCTTGGACCCTATGGATCTTTAGGCTAGATCATCCATATGATTGAGAGTTCTATGGATCCCATTTGAACTCCATACATGTGTGCGCTCTAGCTGATGTAATTGGGAGAGTTTTGAAGATAGAAGGCCTTGCTTCCATGGATGTTTCCCCACCTTGGGGTTTTACCACATAAATTTCTTATCTCCTCTCTCTTATTTGATATATCTACTTTTATTTGTTCGATGTTTTCCATAGGAGTATAGATAGGATAGATATTGGCAATATGATTCCACATTTTTTAGCACTACGCTAGTAATAATAAATCTAAGATCTAAGGTATTAAACTACATAGTAAAATATTTAAGAATATTGTAATATATGGTGTGATGTTGTTCCAGTGAAATATCCACAAGTTATAGATCATACTGGTATCAAAGCAGTTTTCTTTGGGGTTTTTGTGGGAAGTTGCAGGATCCAAGAATTGGCTTAAGAAGGAAGTCTCAGAACCCTAGCCATGGTAGATGGGTCTAATTGTAACAACCCTCGGGATGAAATAGAGGAGATATTTTCAAACTTTGAAGAACAAGTCATTGATATTTCTTACAACATGGCCCTCCTCATGGCAACTCTAGCAAACAAGTTTGGACCTTTTGGGAAGATTGGTGGCTCTAAATTATAAGTTGGATCGGATGACAAATTGGGAGAAAATAAAGACCCAAAAAAGGAGTCGAAAAAAGTGCCATAGATTCGATGTGTGGTTAAATAAATTTTAATTACCAAACGAGACAATCCTATGGAATCACACTATCCATGTCTTCACACTATGCAGTAGTTGATTTTATTGACTGAAACAAAAACAACATACAATGATACAAGCAAATCATGAACTAAATAGACAACTTTGGGGGTTGTGGATTGCCACAACTAGACACAAAATTGTGGATTGATGAGTGGTCATTGTTGTGATCTACAACTGAACAAACTAAATATTCCTCTACCCAAAATCCTTTATTGCCACAAAATATCATAAATCCTTTTCACCACAAAAATTAAAATTCATCCTCTACAAACTCTAGGAGGCAGAGAAAATAGAGGCAGGATGAGCGACTATTAAATATTGATTTGAAAATTTTAGGTTCAACACTAAATGACGGTTGGCAGTGAACTAGAAAGGCATACTCCAAATGAATTCTTGTGTGTTCTTCAAATGAACCTCCTCCTCCTTATAAAGATTTGTCTTTTAGCTTGCCTCCTTAATTTGGGAAACTTGTTTATCAAGTGAGAGTTTCTTACCCGCTTTCTTGGCCCAAAGGACACTTTTAGGTCAGCCACTACCCTCCTTGTGCCCCTTGAAACCCCACGACGCCCCTTTAGATGGGGACTATGGCCTACAAGGAGCCCCTAAGCCACTATGTCCCTCCACCCCCTGTGCCCCTTGAAACCCCACGACTTCCCCTTAGATGGACTATGGCCTACGGGGAGCCCCTAAGCCACTATGTCCCTCCACCGGTGGAGCTAAAGGGGAGGGAACATGACATGGATAACGAATGTGAAAGTCTCATTAATGAAATTTGGGACTCTACGAATAGCAGTGGGGACATTTAGGTAACTAGGGCATATTGTGGTAGTTCTTTATATAGTTTAGTTTAGTTTGCATTACAAGTTTGTGTTAACTTGGTTAAAATAAGTTCTCATTTTAACGTGTGTAATTAGTTAGGGGATATCCTAGTTTGGTACAGCATTATTTAAGCTCCTTTGTTGCCTTAACATAAGAGATTTAAATTCTATCCAATTCCAGCCAACATTTATGGTTGTAGGGATTCAAAGTGGAAAATGAAAGGCAACCCAAAAAGCGCCAGTTCATAATATAATCTGTAATAATAAATTGTAATTAGGAAAGTTAAATATTTTTTTAGAATTTCAAGAAAACCAAATGCACTCCCGTGACTTTCAAATTTCCAGTGTTTAACAATTGTGCAAAATTTTAAGCTGTAGATGGTTGCCTTGACCATCAACATAAGTATTGTCTGTATGATATTGACAACATAGAAGTCTCTCTTTTCCAGCAAACAAAGGGAAAAAACATCATTGGAAGCCTAGATAGCAGTAGTTCCAAGAAAGGAGTTTCCTGAATCAAAAGATGTCGTATCCAGAAAATTCAGCAAGCAAAGAAACAAACATCATCATTGGAAGCCAAAATAGCAATTGTTCCAAGAAAGTACACTCCTGAATAAAAACATGTGATCGGCATATCAAGAAGATCAGAAGAGTTTTATGATGTCTTGAAATTTTGAATAAGGACATGTTCTCATCCTCATTGTACTAAGAATTTTCAGCTTAAATTAAACTAAGCACGCTGTTGGCTTGGAGGCTCACAGAGATCCGGTCAGACTGACTGTTTGACTTGGAGGCACGCAGGGATCAGGTGAGGGGTGCAGGGTCCGTTTTCCTATTCTCGCTCGAAAGTGTTAAAATGACCAAGAGTTTAATAGATTCTCGACCGAGGGTTTGGAAGATTCTCGACGGAGAGTTTAATAGATTCTTGACCGAGAGTCTCGAAGATTCTTAGCCAAGAATTTAATAGATTCTCAGCCTGATCTTAAGGGCTTTGACATCACAAACATGTGCCAGGCACATAGAGAACTATCTAACAAAACATTTTGTTATCCAACATTAAGAGATGAGAATTTTGAGTCTTTCGGGGCTATATCCAATCCAACTTCAATGGAAAGAAAGGACCTAAGAAACATTCGAGATCCACAAACTAAAAATATGCTTCTCAAACAAAAAAGGTCAATAGTTTGGATCAAATTTTGTTGCACTTGGAAGACAACAGGGGTCATGAGTACCCACAGCATGGATACCCACATTTGTGCAAGTCTAATAATTGATGTAACAAGTACAAGTATGAAAGCCAGTAGACACCAACTCATATCTTAATTTTGTTTTCAAGTATGGTAATTTCAACATCTGTTTAGGTTGTGGAAACTTTGTGCATTTTGATTCTGTCCAATCATGGATGTATACAGGACATATTCAGTTTACAATGTTGCTTTGTCTTATCAATAAATCCCTCACAAGTAAAACAAATTGGGATGCTGAAATGTCCATGTAGAATGTAAGCGCAGCGAGGACATAATTCTGGCTGTGGTTTTGGCACGTAATTTTTTCAATGTTAGAACACATTTCCCGAAAGCACTTTGTTGATTGGATTCATTTTGGAGTAGTTCATGTCAGCGTTTCAGTGCCCTGTAAGTTTCCAACCTGCAACAGCAACAATGAACTGGAAAAGTGCCCTGTAAGTTTCCAACCTGCAGCACGGGTAACAATGAATTGGAAAAGCGGTAGGAGAAATCCAATAAGCCCTGATAAAGAAAGAATCTAAACAGTAAACACTAAAATAGATTTATGTTTCCGGTTCTCTTCAGTTAAGATTGCTAGTTTATTTTTCTAATGTCAAAGGCACAACAGCACATCAGATAGTAAACAGGAAATATGGGATATGTTCATTTTAGAATGATTACATAAATAATATATCCCTCTTCTTTCTAGCACCACACTTCATTTCACACTGAACCTAGAAAGTACAGATCGCAACCTCTCATTCAGTTATCACTTCCTACGTTATCACTTCAGATCACATGAACGAACGCAGGCGCGGGCTTTTAAACCGTTCTATTTTATCTTTAATATTGTTAGCCTCCATTTATAAGAAATAGAAGGCTCCAAAAATTGGCGTATGCCGCTATGGGTGGCCAACACACGGTATTCTTTAGTAAAAGGCGAAAGAATAGTTCGCTCTGTGTCGACCACACGGCTCCGTGATTAACAAACTCTCCTCTTTTCATATATATACTTCCTTCTTTGCCTATTATCAACTGCGTCCATCAATGTGGGACAATATTTAACATCGTCATATCATAGAGGTTTAACATCTTTTTCCAAGGCGTTTGCTGCTCCTTCTGCTCACTCCGGCTTATAATTCACAAATTGTATGAAATGCCTAAAATTGGTGGCGTGAGAACGGAGTGATTTGTTGTTGTTATAGTTTTCCTGAGCTGATTCTCAGGTTAGTGAGGCAATTGGGTATGAAGCATTGTTGGCCAAATCCATATAACATATCTAGGAGATCAAGCGGAACTTGTCGTACAGAGCAAGAGAGCGCGTGCTTTAAAACTGATCCATTTTCTTATTAGTGTTGTTGGCCCCTATTTTCTTGTTAGTGTTGTTGGCTTTAAAATAGGCTCCTCCCCCTCGGAGTAGCAAAGGACAAGAAACCTTCCAAGCGGTGACTAGGAAGCGCAAGAAGCATTAGTCCAAGAGGCCCTAGTCGGAGAAGCCAAGCAACAACCTATATAAAATTCTTGGCGAACAAGAGGAAGAAAGATGTGTGCCTTAATCTAAGTACAATTGTTATCTTACATGGTGAATCTACAAATATCTCTCAAGTCATTTTAAAGTGATTGACTCTCGGATTGGTTACAAGCCGTTGAAATGTGTATGAATGATATAAACGTTGTTAGTTTCTCTGAATGGGATTTCAAGAGTGGTTTCACTAGAGTGGTTTCTTTTTACAATAGAAGCAAAACGCTAAAGGCTTACTATTCACAAACCTTTCTTTCTTGCCCTTATGCTTTCTAGCTTCCTTGCTTGATCCTCCGTCTACAACATTATCCATAGCTTATTGGGTCACTTTCTCACGGTCTTGTTCAAAACTTGCACTGGATCATTGATCACTTTCTATGGTCTTCTTTTCACGTGTAGTCATTTAGCTCCCTTCATCTTTAGCTTCAACAAAAATGATCTTTCAGGTTTGTAATTTGCTTAGGGTCATTTTAGAATATTCTCCCATGAAAGACCGGGAACAATATGTAGAAACATATAACCAAGATGTATCCTATCTAAACTCATGCAGGATGCATCAAATAGATAAAAGCAAATCTATCAAGTAAGAGAGAGGAGACAATAATTTTACATGGTAAAACCCCAAGGAGGGGAAACATCCACGGAAACGAGGCCTTCTATTCTTCAAAACTCTCCCAATTACATCAGTTAGAGCACAAACATGTATGGTCTTCAAATGGGATCCATACAACTCTCAAGCATGTGGATGATCTAGCCCAAGAACCCATAGGGTCCAAGCTAATGATCAACACCATAAGCCACCCTCCACCCTCTTTTGGATTCAAGACCAATTTCCTCAATTTATAGTAACCGGGAGAAACTTAGACCATTGATCATAAGGCATGATCAAGGACGGAGATCAACCAATTCATAAAGGTTGATGATAATATCATCAAGAGATAAGGGAGAAGTAGTGGATAAGAATGACCAATGAGTGTAGGTCGCCATTGCCTGAGAGATAGGTCACCACCAAATAACTCCCAAAACTATCTCCATGTGTACATGTGCAATATTACAAAAGTCTATTGAGGCCATGTATACATGTATAAGTGCCCCACAAATGATGTTATAATGATCATCATTGTGACAATAAGTACAAAATTATATCAACACACTAGACAACATTGAAACACATTCTAACAGTCCCCTGTAATGTTGACCAGAGAAATGAGAACCTAAGTCAATGAAGGAGTTGTGTTACATAAGAATAATAGGTCAATAATGTGAGATATTTGAGATCTCACAAGTCTAATGATGTTTTATTGTGTGTACAAATGTCTTGGAAGGATGTTTTCTCAATCATCATAGTGATAGGCAATACAACAGTAATTGTGACCACTAGACAATCCTTACATCATGCCTTGCAATGAACACATTTGGAAGAATATGGCATTACATTACATTCCCCCTTAATGACAACTTCAAACATCCTAGATAAGTCGCAAATATAGCATCAAACTTTGTTGATGTCAAGGATAAGCTATTGAGTGGAACAATGTACAAAACCATTAATAAGCTACAACAAGATCCTCAAAAAAGGTGAAAGGAGAAGACGCGTGCTACCATTAGGAACCAGTGCAGAATAACCAACAATGACAACATCAATATGCTCATGATGAAATGCTAAGAAACTCAAGAGAGCGTAATAATCTACAAAACCAATATGTCTCTAAACTCTTTGCACACACCACTCTAGAACAAGTGAAGCAAATACAGAGCTAATTACAAAAAAGAACATCCAAGAGCAAAGTCATGGATCAATATGGTAAGTCCACAATGTGGTAGAACAATCTCTCCAAGAAGACATGAATGCTCGCAGAAGATGAAAATGAATGTGATCCAACATGTTGAAAGTGTTGATGATCAATTAGAGTGCTTCTATCAAGACCTTGAACATGATCTCACAATAATCATCAAGTTCAACAAGTGCTCAAATATGCACCACATGTAATATAAAATGGTCTCCCCATAAAAAATACATATTTCCAAGCAAAGCACTAAATTTCTGCCATCAAGAAATTGTGTCAAATAGACATATGCCACAATCAAACAAAGGAGAAATATGTGGCCATTACTATCCTCAATAATCATATCACCAAATCAATAGAATCTGATATCATCATTGCATAGAGTATGGAATTTTATGCATTTTGAAAATAATTTCGCTTTAAATTGTGTCCATATTAGCAATGTATGACCATTTTAAAGTTCCAAAAAGAAGGTCTAGCCTTGGGTTCTTTGGAACAAATAAAAATCACTAGAATCAAATAGAATAATTCATTAGATACAAATATGTCATTGTGTAGAGAACTAAAAAAATACATTGTCTGCAAAAAACCACATTGAAAACCGATGTCATATGACAAAGTTATGGCAATTTAAAAAATACCTTCAAAATCTTGGTGCTAATCTCCACAAGCTAAGCTAGAAGTGCCACGTGGAAGCCTTTGATTGGTCTGAATGGAACCCACCGTATGTTGACACGGAAAGGTACAGAATCTAACATTGCATGTACATAATGCTTATGTTGACTGTACAGGCCACTGACGTGGTAAGTGTTGAAAGTGACACATGGTAGTGTACAAAATGACACATGGCAACTAAGATTGCAAGTTTTGTTTGGATGCACCTACTAATATAGCACATGTCGATTGGGTGGATGAGTCCAAATGGTATAGATATGGTGAGTCCCCTAAATGATAATGTTATTAATTATAGTTGAAAGGGAATGGGTTGCCAAATACATAACATATTATTATAACCAATTGATCATATCCATCATATTTGATATCAAATACATTTATTATATTGTTGAATAACTAATTTAAAAATATAGTACGGTGAATTGATGGCCCATGTTTGCTAGAATAAATTCTCAATATATTGGCAAATGAAGGTTGATTGTGGTAAACAAATGGTCAATATTGGCTAATTAGACTGCTCCAAACACGTATGTACAGTGATATCAACCCAAAAATACACCAATTTGTATAGATATGAAGTGCACCCACGAATCTTCAATCTTAGTTGTGGTCCAAATAGAGACCAAATTTAGCAAAATGAACATTGATCTTGACTGTTTAGCATGCTCCAGATGTAATGGTAATGTCAAATTTGGAAAAAATAGCTTAAGATTTGTAGAAACCAAGCATGTGACTTAGACCTGAATTTGCATATCTTTAAAAAAAATTGGGCCTAAAAAATCAAATCTAAAACTTTAGACTAGCAGATCTAAAAAATAAACTAGATCTACTTGCAAATTGATGCCAAAAAAAAAACCTCAATCACTATTGTTGAATGCTCACAAAAGAAAATAGTAGAGATCTCCTATCCAATATTTCAAAATAAAAAGAAGTTCATCCAAGGAGTTAGATGTATGGCTCTGATACCATGAAAGACCAAGAAAAATATGTGGAAACATATTGCCAATATCTATCCTGTCTAAACTCCTATGGAAAACATCAAACAAATAAAAGTAAATGTATCAAATAAGAGAGAGAAGATAAGAAATTTACGTGGTAAAACCACAAGGTTGGGAAACATCCATGGAAGCAAGGCCTTCTATCTTCAAAACTCTCCCAATTACATGTATGGAGTTCAAATGGGATCCATACAACTCAAGCATATGGATGATCTAGCTTAAAGACCCATAGGGTCCAAGCTAATGATCAACACCATTTAATGATCTACATCGATGTCATTTGCCTTATTTCACATTGAACCTAGAAAGTACAGATTGCAACCTCTCATTAATTAAAGATTGGAAATTCCTATATCATCACTTCAGATCACATGAATGGATATATGCAAGGGTTTTTAAACCATTTGATAAAGATTGGAAATTCCTATATCATCACTTCAGATCACATGAATGGATATATGCAAGGGTTTTTAAACCATTTGATTTTATTGTTAATATTGTTAGCCTCCATTTTTAAAAAATGAAAGGCTCCATTTTTAAGAAATGGAAGGCTCCAATTTTACGGTTGTGGGTGGTCAACACACGGTATTATTTAGTAAAAGGAAAAAGAGTTATTCACTTTGTGTCGACCATATGACTTTGTAACCATGACGGCATCCTCCTCCCTTATCTATACTTCCTTCTTTATCTATTATCAAGTGCGCCCATCAATGTGGGACAATATTTAACATCATCGTATCATAGAGGCTTAACATCTTTTTCCAAGGCGTTTGTTGCTCCTTGTGCTCACTCCAACTTATAATTATATGCTCACTCCAACTTATAATTCACAAATTGTATGAAATGCCTAAAATTGGTGGCGTGAGAAGGGAGTGATTGGTTCTTCTTATTGTTTTCTCAAACCAAGCCAAGCTGCAAAGAAAACATTTTGTGTGGATTCTTAGGTTAGTGAGCCAAATGGGTATGAAGCATTGTTGGCCAAATCCTATAACATATCTAGGAGAACAAGCAAAATTGTCTTGTGGAAACCATGCTTGTCGTAGATGTAGTGTAGAGAGAAGCAGGCGTGGTCTCACCATATGGAACAAGTACTTTGAACCCAAAGGTTATAAATGCTTTGTTAGTATATCATGTGTTATGGTTGTGTTGAAGTACATGTTAGCACATGATCCTTAATACTAAGATGTATGTCTTAATCTAACTACAATTATTGTGTTACATGGTAAATCTACAATTATCTCTCATGTCACTTTAAAGTGATTGACTCTTGGATTGCTCACAAGCCTTTGCTACCAACCAAAATTGTCCTCTTTGAAGGTCCATTAAACTCTGTGAGCCTATCAAAAAAAAATGGTTTGAATAAAATCTAAGAAATAGAAGCTCTAAAATCCTATCAAGCATGAACATTCTCAAGGGAAATTATACATTTCTATTGTAGTGTCCACACACTAATGGGACTTGTGGAGATGCATTGACCATKAATCTTTGTTGGACCACTGTCAAAGTTACTTCAATCGTTCATCCACCAATGACAATTTCCTAAATAAAATTTGGACCTATTAATTATGCCTTCAGGATTAACATTTGCTAAGTCTCTTTCCTAGATTTGTAGAGGACATTTATTTTTGCATCTCAAGGCCAACCGTCACTTAGTGCTAAGCCTAAATTTTGCAGATCAATATTTAATAGTCGCTCATCCTGCCTCTATTTTCTCTGCCTCCTAGAGTTTGTAGAGGATGAATTTTCATTTTTGTGGTGAAAAGGATTTATGATATTTTGCGGCAATAAAGGATTTTGGGTAGAGGAAGATTTAGTTTGTTCAGTTGTAGATCACAACAATTACCACTCATTGATCCACAATTTTGGGTCTAGTTGTGGCAATCCACAACCCCCAGAGCTACATATTTAGTTTATGATTTGCTTGTATCATTGTATGTTGTTTTTGTTTCAGTCAATAAAAGCAACTACTATGTAGTGTGAAGACATGGATAGTGTGATTCCATAGGATTGTCTCACTTGGGAATTAGAATTTATTTAACCACACATAGAATCTATGTCTCTTTTTTTCGACTCCTTTTCTGGGTCTTTATTATCTCCCAATTTCTCATCCGATCCAACTTCTAATTTAGAGCCACCAATCTCCCAAAAAGGTCCAAACTTGTTTGCTAGAGTTGCCATGAGGAGGGCCATGTTGTAAGAAATATCAATGACTTCTTCTTCAAGATTTGAAAATCTCTCATCTATTTCATCCCGATGGTTGTTACAATTAGACCCATCTTATGTGGCTAGGGTTCTTAGACTTCCTTCTTAAGCCAATTCTTGGATCCTGCAACTTCCCACAAAAACCCCAAAGAAAACTGCTATGATACCAGTATGATCTATACATTGTCGTGGATATTCCACCGGAACAATTTATCACAACATATCTTACAATATTCTTAAATACTTTACTATATAGTTTATTACCTTAGATCTTAGATTTATTATTACTAGTGTAGTGCTAAAAAATGTGGAAACGTATTGCTAATATCTATCATGTCTAAATTCCTATGGAAAACATCGAACAAATAAAAGTAGATATATCAAATAAGAGAGAGGAGATAAGAAATTTACGTGGTAAAACCCTAAGGTGGGGAAACATCCATGGAAGCAAGGCCTTCTATCTTCAAAACTCTCCCAATTACATCAGCTAGAGCGCGCACATGTATGGATTTCAAATGGGATCCATACAACTCTCAAGCATATGGATGATCTATCCTAAAGACCCATAGGGTCCAAGCTAATGATCAACACCATAAGCCACCCTCCACCCTCTTTTGGAGATCAAGCAAAACTCTCTTGTGGAAACCATGCTTGTCGTAAACACAATGTAGAGAGAAACATGCATGACCTCTCCATATGGAACGAGTACTTTGAACCCAAAGGTTATAAATGCTTTGTTAGTCTATTTTGTGTTATGGTTGTGTTGAAGTACATTTTAGCACATGATCCTTAATACTAAGATGTATGCATTAATCTAACTACAATTATTGTCTTACATGGTGAATCTACAAATATCTCTCAAGTCATTTTAAGTGATTGACTCTCAT
>SNQJ01S0139313.1:26031-51263 GCA_010110895.2 Picea sitchensis | reverse complement strand
GTGGAGGCCATATGATGACATGGCAATTTTGTATTGGAAGATTTGGGTGAATGGTATTCTGCCACATGGAACCCCTTTATTAGCTTATGGTTTGTTGTTCAAAATTTTATGGAGTCCGTGGGATTCGAACCCTGGACCTCCCACACCAGTCAAAGCTTTGGTAAAGTCCGCCGTGCCAACGGGTCACACGTTGATCCTTGTTAGCTATATGTATTTTAAACTATTTGAATTGATATAACATTTGATTTGGTGGGGGGTCGGGCCAGGGATTAGCCCTGATCCAAGGTTTTATTATGTTACACATATGGCCATGCCATATTGTTTGCGCGGGAGTTGGTGTTGTACACGGAGCCCAACCCCGGTTCTATATATAACCACAATACAAAGCACGTGGATTTTGTTTATGGCAAGAGGTTGTGCCTCCGGTCACATGGCCCATGACATGTGACCTTGCCATAGCGTGCACGGGGATGTTCAACGGTTAGCACGGTTTTAATGCGCCCGACACTTGGCGTATAACTGTTGGCTTTGGAAAATGGTTAGCCCTTTTCCTATTTTGCGAGTGGTCGTATGGTACCCATGTGCCCGAGAGCTAGGCGGTTAGGGGCTGGTGCACCCATAACCATCCTACAGTTTACACCGTTGGCGCGGTTGCACCCGGTGTTGGGTTTTTATGCTATATATTGCGTGTGTGCTAGGTTCATGATACAAGGGTGCGTTTTGTAGATGCAGAGACAACAAGCTTGAAGGGGGGACTTCCATGAGGCCTAACTTCTTCGTTTTTCGACCGATTGAGGTGCCGAAAAAGCCCAGCTAGGGGTTTTTGGATGCTCTGAAGCCATTGGAGTAGTCAATTGGTTAGTTTGAGCATTGTAAGGCATGTTTTTGAGCACTTTGAGCAATTAATAATAATGATCCATTGGAAGCTAGACCAGGAGATGTAGCCCAAGAGAGGGGTGAACTCCTTTATCAATTGCTGTGTTTATGTGCTTATGTTCATTGATTATGCTAATGTCTATTTGTATCTTGCATGAATAATCCTTTAATTTATGTGTTGCAAAGTTGATCCATTTTCTTTTAACACATAATATTTACTTGCAATAATTTCAAGATTTCAAGTCTTCTTCATTTTTAGATCATTTATTTAGTGCTATTCTTCCAGTTGACACTAGATTGTACAATGTCAAGTAACCACCACCCTTAAGAATAGATCAATTTCTGTCATAATATTTTACTACCACAAAAAGGATTCCAGTGATAACCAAGGAGAGAGTGGTAGCTCACTTCTTTCTTAGTAAGTGTGAATTTCCCCATTTCTGTTAACAGGTATCATGGACAGGAGACTTTATTTCTAATTTGAACTATCATATCATTAGCAACAATAGTGCACACCCCCTTGATAGTTTTTACCTTGTTGCATGAAGATTGTTCCCCTCCATTGTGTGAAATGCTTAGTGTCTTGCTGGAGTGAGGATGCACTAGTGAATGAAAGTCTCATTAGGGCGAAGCTATGAAGGCTTCCTTTTTTAGCACCTGGAGGCTGGAGTTATGCATGCTAAGGAGGGAGCATTGATATCCTTGGGAGTTGTACATGCTGAGGAGAATGTGCTATTATAGGAGGTGCATGCATTGTGTTGATGTTTTAGCATCAGACAGGAACTTCCATAGAGGTCAAGTGTTGAAGTTGTCCAAAAGTCTTTTGGGACCTTTGTAATTCACTTTAATTAAAGTTAATTATTAAAGTGAATAGACTTTTATTAATTGAGTGATTAATCTAATAACATGTAAAGAATTTACATTAGTCAATTAGATGAATCTCAATCATTGATTTGGACTTAATCTCAACCGTCAATCTCATTGCGAGATTAGGGTTATGGAGACTTAGTCATCATTGGTTATGTTAGATTCAGTCAAAAGTTAAAACTCAATGTTATAAAAGGAAGGAAAAGTGAAAGGAGAAGACACAGAGAGTCATTGACTCACATAAAGAGCAAAGAAGGAATTTTGCTCAGACACAGAGTGATTCACACTGTGTTGAGACACAGAGAGAACAAAGAAGGAATTTTGCTCAGTCCAAAGGAGGAGAGAACAAGTTGTAGCAACAAGTGGAAAAACAACCCAACAACCATAAATTCGTGGAGGCCATACTATCCAGTAGGGAGACAGAGGCCGTACAATTTCTGGGGCTGTGCAACCAGCAGGAAGATCTAGTAGATCTGAGGTACCAACGGATAGATCTAGCACATCTGAGGTACAAGCAGATAGATCTAGCAGCTCGAAGGTACCAATGTATAGATCTAGTGCATATTTGAGGTACCAATGGACATATCTAATATATATGAGGTACTAGTAGACAAATCTAGTGCAAATCTGAGGTACCAGGGGGTAGAACTAGCACATCTGAGGTACCAACAAGCAGATCTAGTAGATATGAGGTACCAACGGACAAATCCAACAGATCTGAGGTACTAGTGGACAAATCTAGTGCAGATCCAAGGCACCAACGAAAAAATCTAGCAGATTTGAGGTACCAGAGAGAAGATCTAGCAAATCTGAGGTACCAACGGACAGATCTAGTGTAAAGTTGAGGTACTACTCGACAGATCTAGTGCAAATATGAGGTACTGACAGGAAGATCTTGCAGATATGAGGACCAATAGGTAGATCTAGTGCAAATCTGAGTGTCTAGTAGGTAGATCTCAACAAATTGGGCAAAGGTTTTCTTTAGCTGAGGGACAAAACAAGTAGGTTTTGTTGTAATCTGATTCTTTTTTCAGTGGGATATTTTCCAAGTTAGGGAGCCCTTGTAAGCTTGGAGTAATTTAATGAAAAGCTGATCTTTGAGGGGAAGAAATTTTTGTGTGTGGAAATTGTTGTATTTTTCTTCGGCTATATTTTTTGTTCCCAAAAGTTAAATTTTCAGTTAGTGCATTTTATTCTATGTTCAAAAATATTATTTTTCTGCAAGTTTTCTTGACAGCATAAGGAAATAAAGTGTCCAGGTGATGGAATATAGATTTTAACACATTGAACTAGGGATACCTTTTGTTTGTAACTCCTTCCTTCCCTTAGTCTATAAAAGGAGGAGGGCGCTCTTAGTACGGTTGGGTAGAGAGCTATTGTGTGAAGGTTTTTCTTGTTAGAAATTTGCTTTTATGTGGGCAGCCTGTGGGTTATATCAGCAGCTGTTGTGATTTCCTTTTAGAGTAATAGAAAGAAATGAGATTTCTGCTATAGATTTAGAGCATGATGTTTTTGCATTTCCAGATTTAATTTTCTTATATCAAATTTCCGTCTAGGTGCCAGTTTGATCTAATCTCAAGAGATGCATTGTCTATACTCTTGAATTTTCATCATTGAATTCTGTGTGCAGATCTGAAAGTTTTGATAAGTGTTAAGCTATTTTTTGATTCTTCTGTAGGATTTTTTCTAGTGATTGCAGATCTGATTATCATGAGATGAAACATAACATGTTATCAGAGTTGTACATCTGAAATCTTCCTTCCAACACATGGACGAGTTTACTGGCTATGAGAGAGAGCTGCTATTGGAAGATTTCTTAGGGTGTGATGCCCTAAAATATCCAAAGATTAGAGTGATCCATACCCAGGATTAGCGCAAGGACTTGTGAGGGGTTTGTGCGTGATATTCCCAAGAAGCTTTAGTGATCAGAGTGTTGGTTTATGCTTGTGAGATGCAATCTAAACCTGTCAGAGGTTGCTGATTTTTTTTCTAGTTAATCTGTTTGTTCATAGTGTGTTAAAAGGGTTGCAAGAATGGCTAACTTGAAGATGCTTGGTCTCAAAGAGTGTGACCCCAAGGGGATTCACCATATATATTACAAGTTCTTGTTTGGTTAATTCTTATACATCTTTAGAACTTGTTTCTAACACTTGTTTGGCTATTATTGCATAGAATATCTCTTGCCCAAGTGAAAACATCTAAGACATATTGTTGTCTTGTGCTTAGTCTCTCTTAGATTGTCTTCTCATGATATAAATATGATTTTTTTTCATTTTTATTCATAAAACAAATTTAGAAGGTGAAGGACAACCCTAAGCTTGTTCTGTCTTAGCATATAATCAAGTGATAAATAGAAGCACACATTGCACCTTTGATTTATGCTAAATGTCTTCACTTTTTGTGCCCTAAAGTAGCTTGAAGTGGTTCTAACCCATTGGAAGTTTTATTTGTAGACTGATAGACATAAATGAAAATCTGAAATTGCTAATATTGTTTATCTAACACATCAGATTTGGCACACAAATCCACTAGCTCCTAACCTTTTCTTTCAAGTGGATAATTGTAGTTCATGGTATTGTTTATAGTTGTATATCTTTAGGGCATTGTAATCACTTGTTAGATTCCTTGTGTATGTCCTTGTTACATATATCATGGATTCATTAAAGTAAATCATATGTTTGCATGGTTTTAATTCACTTGAAGAGATTTACTTTCATTAATTGGGATACCCCCTTGGCTTCTAGGAGTTGGCCTAGAGTGCAAGGGAAAGTGTACTAAGGTGACAATGGTGCACTTCCCATCTTGTTGACCCAGTTAGCACATGTGTTGGGACTTTTCACAAGGGTTCTAGTTTAGGCAGTGACATTTTTGATGCAGTTTCCGAGGATAAAGTCCATCTCTTGGTTTTTGTTGGGTTTATTCTTGTATGTGTATCTTGAGGAGATTGTTTTGAATGCTAATATTGATTGTCTCATCTGGTGACTCTACTTAAAGAAAATATAACAAAGAGATACTCTACAAGATTTACTTCCCAACGTACTGTTGATCTTGTGCCTGAGCCTAAGCTTTATTTGCTATGGAAATCAAAGTTGCATCAAGCTCTTTGAGAATCCAACATTTCATTTTCATTCCAAAGAACATTGGTGTTCGATATCATTTCCTAAGAGATAGATTTCAAAAGGGAGCAACTATTCTTGACTACATTCCTTCAGAATTGCAAGTGGCCAACATTTTGACAAAGTCCCTAGTAAAGGGGAAGTTTGAGATGTTGAGGAAGAAGCTTGTATTAGTGGAGAACAATCTCCTTGCAAAGAGTGAGTGTTAGTATTTACTTTGTTTTTCCGAGATTGATTTCCTTCATTGTGTGTAATGCTTAGTTTCTTGCTGAAGTGAGGATGTAGTAGTGAAATAAAGTCTCATGAGGAAAAAAATATGAAAAGATCTTCTTCTATTTTAGCATCATGAGTTATGCATGCTAAGGAGGGTGCACTAGTGGGCAAACATTCATATCCTTGGGAATTGGGCATGCTAAGTAGGGTACACTATTCTAGTAGAGTGTAATGTCCCTTTTCGAATAGGAGCTCCAAAGAGGAGGGATTAGTATTCTAAACAACCCCGTTAGACTATAGCCAGGGTCGTAGAGGGGTAAGCATGGTTACTAGAGATCACTTCAGCTAAGGGTGTTATAATTCGAAAGTGACATTGAGCTAAAAGTGACTAAAAGCACTTTTAAGCCAAATTGAGCTAAAAATAGAGCAGGCGCCTAAGTGAGGGAGCTAAAAATAGGTCAACAATGAATTAGGGTTTTGGGCAACTCTAAGAGAAGGTAAAGTGACCTAATTCATCATTATGAAGAATTTGACTTGACAGTTGAGGAGAGAGGCACATCTTAGGTTTAGGTGAACCTAGAGCTTTGTAGATTCCAAGAGGAAGACACCCAGAGGTTGATTTCGGTGTTGAGAGACACACCTAGTCACCAGGAAGATCATCCAGATCTTCCATCATACTTCAACAACCATTATCCAGTTTACAGTAGAGTGAGGGCACACTTATCCAGGTAGAGGGTGCAACTACTAAGCATTAGAGAGGTTCGACTTGTCCCAGTCAGGGAGAATCCAGTGATTCCCTTCCGACCCAGTTGAGAGGAGGGCAAGACGCATATTTTTCCTAGTTTCTCATTATATTTTGATGGAGAAATCATCTTGGGTGCATTACTCAGCCATTGAGGGTGCGGTAGTTGAGGAGGACGCATTTGGGATTCTCGAGTGATCATCAGGACAGATCCAGGGAAATCCTTCTGACCCATTTCAGAGGAGCCTAGGGTGCTTAGTTTGAGATCCTTATCAACCGATTCTAATGGAGGAATCTCTAGGGAACATTTTCTAGCAATAGTTGGGGTGCATTTCCTTAGGGGGATCCATCTAGGGTCCAGACAGATCAACAGAGGGCTGATTGTCAGGTCTTCAGTCACCAGGACTATGTGAGATGGCAGGGCACATTGTTTGAGACAATTTCCAGTCAGATTCAAGGTGTGTAGCCACTAGGGTGCACAATCCAGTCCGATAGCTGTTGCCGTGTGAGTTGCCGTAGCGCCCATCAGATCATCCAGCTCACATCCTATCTAGCAAAAATCTTCTATTATCCGTGTATCATCCTTCTAGTTTACTTCTTTATTGTATGTCGGCTAAGATCCACTTAGATCTGATCTAGTTGAGTGATTCTTTATTTCAGCCGTATATGACATTGTAACTAGCAAAAAACTCATAATATATGATTTACAGTATTTGTGTCATTTTCTATCTGTATGCTTATTCATATGCTATTAAACAACTTATTTATCTACACACACATGAAAAAAAACCAAGCATGTTAAATCCAACAGCTTAAACACATCCAAAAACCCCTAATGTATCAGATCAAACAGTAGACACAACATAGTAGCAACTTTTCCTAGACTAACCGGTTCAGGGATATTATAGTGGTATCAGAGCTTTAGTCCTGCCAACCCGTGACTAAAGCCGATGACTTTAGCAGGTGAACCAGAGGGCCGTGAGCATGTAGGTGACAAGTACGTCACTTACAAAAGAGGCAAGGATAGGAGACCTAGACTAGATTTTCCCCCTTCTCCTGCTAGTTCAGAGGAAGACGAAGAGGCACACAGGGAAGCAAAGAGAAGGGCAGAGCATGGGCCAGAGTGTGAGGCAGAGAGGATGATGGGAGGCGCGTATGAGAGGCCATAGGGAAATTTAAAGGCACCCATGGACCCAAATGCAGCTTTCATGTAGGTTATCAACAATCTGGTGGTTAGTCAGTAGGCCATGACTCAGTCCTTGGCACAGATGGTGGATAGATTGGCTATAGTGAGCACATCAAGCACACAAGCCCCACATGCAGCACAGGGGAACTCAGGGGTAGGTAGTAGACCCCATTATCCTACTCACACATACACTTCTACGAGTAGGATTCCCATGCCATTGTACCCTAGTTTCAAGAGGGCAACCCTAGCAGCAACACAACAATAGATAGCACAGAGGTAGCCCACTTAGGCAGAGGACATTAAAGAGTACAGGTGGGAGTACGCAACATTGGGCTGTGACTTCCATCAGGACATGGCCCTGGTCAAGTACTATGGACTCAGACTCAGGAACCTCCCCAGAGAGCCTTAGAGAGGAGGACAGGAACAACAACATGGGCATAACATGGATTTCATCCAGAAAGTTGGTAAACTCACCATACCTTCTTTTGACGGATCATCCAAATGCACTGCCACAACTTGAGTACAAAAGATAGACATGTACTACAAGCTCAACCAAATGATCAAGACAAAGGCTATCAGTTTCGCTACCCTACACTTGGAGGGTGAGGCACATGAGTGGTGGCATCATGGACTGGTGACACTGGGTCACAGTCACATCACTTCGTACAAGGAGTTCACAGAGAGGATCATGGACCAGTTTGATAGGATGGATCTAGAGATCCACTTTAGGGACTTCGCTCAACTGAGACAGACAGGCACCCCAGAGGCATTCATCATAGAGTTTCAGTGGGTAGTAGTGGTAGTGATAGATATCTTAGAGCCCAGGTTGATTATGTTGTTGATTGAGGGGCTCACAAAACCCTTGAGAGGATGGGTAAATGTGTATAGGTCTCACACCTTGTAGGATGCCATCTTATGCATTCGAGATCTAGAAGACTCAACGCCGAAGACTAAACACTTTTCCAAACCCTTCGTACCATAGAGGGACCGAGACAGGAAGCCATTCCATAGAGAGCGGAAGGGAAAGGAGAAGTTGGATGATGAGACGAGGCGAGAGATTATGAGGAAGAAGTTCTACTTCACTTGCAAGGACCCTTGGGTCCCATGCCATAGGTGCATGGAGAAGGGAGAGATCCATTATATTGAGGTAGCAAAAGACAATGTGAATAGTGAGGAGGAGGAGTAGGATAGTGGATCCACTAGCTCAGAGGAGGAGCCATCATAGGTGAAGGAGTAGCCTCCCTGGAGACCACCGACACCGGTAGGGACCCAATGACTGGTAGTGCCACAACCTCGTGAGAAGGCTAATAGGTGGACACCATCAAAGGGAGGAGTCATAGCGACCCTTTCTGGTGTTCCCAGGTATGAAACGCTTCAGATCAGAGGGACTATTCAGGGACATTGTGAAATCACCCTGATAGATGGTGGGGCCACCCACAACTTCATTGATGCTTCATTGGTGTCGAGGAAGACACTTCAGATAGAGGATTTTGAGGGGTTTGACGTTGCAGTAGTAGATGGCCACACAATGGAGTGTCTAGACAGAGTCCCAGACTTGGAGATTAAGCTAGGTAACTACACTGTGAAAGACACATTTTATGTAGTTGACCTATCTAACATAAATGTGGTGTTGGGAGTCCAGTGGTTGATCACCTTGGGAAAGATCACCACCAACTACCAAACCCTGGAGATGGGGTTCAGAGACTGTGAGGGGAAGAGGATTGTGCTAAGGGGCATATCGACTAGGGAACCCAGGACAGTTTCGGCCAAGAGGATGGAGAAGATCTTCAAGCATGGGGAGGTAGTGTATGTTGTAGAGTGCTTGATCACTACACAAAGGGATTCAAATGGTTAGTAACACTATCGGGCAGAGATCAGGACCTTGTTGGGGCGAAATCAACAAGTTTTTGGTTCGATTCCACCAGGGAGACCACCTGACAGGGGGCTTGAGCACACCATTGAATTGGAGGAGGGGGCTAAACCCATGATCACAACACCCTATCGTCATCCTCAGAGGTTCAAGGATGAGATAGAGAAAGCAATTAAGGAATTGCTAGTGATGGGACACATCATATCTAACAACAATTCATTCGCTTCTTCAATAGTCTTATTTTTGAAGAAGGATGGTACCATGAGGATGTGTATCGACTACCAAGCCTTGAACAAGAAAACCATCAAGAACTGATATCCTATCCCTCGCATCGATGAGTTGATGGATGAATTGCACGAGGCAATTTTATTCTTGATGATTGATCTACGCTCTGGATATCATCATATCAACATCCGAGAGCAGGACATAGAGAAGACGACATTTTGATGCCACTACAATAATTTTGAGTTCCTGGTTATGCCATTTGGTCTAACCAATGCATCGACTACATTTCAGTCTTGCATGAACCACATATTCAGGGATCAGTTGAGGAAATCAGTATTGGTATTCTTCGACGAGATCTTGGTTTACAACAAGACATGGAGGGAACATCTGAGGCACTTGGATGAGGTACTCAACATCATGGAGGCACATTCACTATATTCCAAAGAGTCCAAGTGTGAATTCGACATGAAAAAACTACTTTACTTGGGCCACATTATCAGTGCGCAGGGGGTACAGGTGCACCTGGAGAAGATCAGGGGCATTATGGATTGGCCAACGCCTAGGAATGTGACAGAGTTGAGGAGTTTCTTTGGGTTATGCAGATATTACATGAGGTTTATTGGGGGTTTTTCTTAGCTGGGAGCACCACTTACAAATATCACCAGACAAGGGACCTTCATCTGGACCAATGAGTCACAGAAAGCCTTCGATCACATGAAGGAAGTCATGGGAACATGCCCAGTGTTAGCATTACCAGACTTCACTTTGCCGTTTGTATTAGAGTGTGATGCATCCGGCGAGGGCATCAAGACAGTTTTTATGCAAGGAGGAGACCCCATTGTGTTCGAGAGCAAGAAGCTCAGTTAGCCCGAGAGGCTGTACTCTATTTATGACAAGGAAATGATGATGATCATACATGCCTTGACCAAGTTCAAACAATATTTAGTGGGTATCAAATTCGTAGTCAAAACAGATCATAACAACTTAAAGTATTTCCTTGAGTAGAAGGATCTCAGTGAGCGCCAAAAAAAAAGGGTGACGAAGGTGACCGGTGGCGTAAAAAATTGTAGCCAGAAGGTCTTAGGCCTTGATTTCAACATAAGTATGTCAAGGGAAGAACGGTTGTGGTGGATGAACTATCTAGAGGAAGGCGCAACATGTTCTTTGATGGAGATTTCAATGGATTGGAAATCCCATTTGTTGGTGGAATATTCCAAGACCAAGTTCACTTGTGAGGTTTTGGATGGGAAGGTTTGGGATGGCAATTCTGGTCATTAATGACATCATATTCTACAAGGATAAAGTCTACTACTTAGTACTAGGTTCAGGGCTCAAGAAGAATATCTTAGAAACAATTCATGATTCGTCACTGGCAGGCCATCAGGGGTGTTTCAAAACCTATAGGTAGATCGAGAGAGAGGTTCTCATGGAAGAGACTCAAACAGGACGTTATGAGACAAGTCAGTGAGTTTGTGACTTGTCAATAGAACAGAGTGAAAGGCATACTGACTGGTTTCTTGTTATATTTCGATGGAGAAATCATCTTGGGCATGTTATTGCACAATTTGTACTTAGAACAAAAGGATGGATAGGAGCAAGCAAGCTGGAAAGCAGAACTATCCTACCACTCTCCTCCAATGGGATGAAGCTCTTTCTATTTATGGTGGTAGGACCAAGGGAGACGTCGTTGGTGACCTAGGGTTTTGAGAGGCAAAGGCTTATGGCTAAGTAAAAAATTCCCCTCACAAGTCACCACCCGATTAAGTCATTTCAATCAACCCGATAAGAGTAAAGACTAGAGAACAAATGGTAGCAAGAAAGTGTACCTACTTGAGACAAAGCAACAAGAAAACTATACATGTGCAAGATCCTTGCTTGGTTGGTACTTCATATAATCAAGGACTTTCTGATACAAAGCAATTGATAGACAATATTAGATGAAGCAAGTCAGCGATGTACAATAACAATGATTAATATATATCACTTCACAATAAATGCTAAAGCTCTCTGAATAGTGGCAATTTATCATCAATGTCAAATTAGAAACGTGACTAATCAAATCTCAAATTTACTCAATAAGGGGATTTAAATGCTGCAAGATATGATTATAGCATAAATAAATGATGGAAGCAATAGGTTATGAGGAAGTGTAGTCTAAGCTAGGGTTAGAAGAGTCGATGATTGTTCAAGAGTATTTGGATGTTTGTGATCAAGGTACTCAAGCATAGGAGGTCTTAGTCAGGGTGGTGCATTATTTGGGCAAATGGAGTAAAAAAGATGCAAATGTTGAAGGGCCAAAATGACAGTGATAGAACCCAAAGACAAGAGGGATATTATGGTTGAAGTGTTTTTAATGCAAGGCTTCAACCTATCAACCATAGGGGAAGGCGACTCACTTAGGTGTAGTAAACCTAGGCCTGAGTGCATCTTCCTCCTTCTTTAGCTCAAAGGTAAAGATGAAACGGCTAGGATAGAAGAGTGAATAGAGTAGAGTGTTGCTATGGCAGGGCTCTAACATTTATCTTCAGCAAATACAATGGCTCTTAGCACAAATTAGTAGGACATGAAACAGGGACACCAACATGTACTTGTCCCCTAGGTTTAATACAACAAATATCATTAACAAAATGCAAGTAAAAATACCATAACCATTCAACAAAGAAGGATTGTAGAAATTCACTAACATTCCTGAAGCATTCATGGCAAACCCCGGTTGCAAACCTTCCACCAAGAAAATGCAGAAAATAGCCAAGAAGAGCCTCCTTCAACAAGTGTGCATCAATATTTCAACCAAAAACCCTAAAGGGAGGTTACCAATTTTCCAAACCTCACCAAGGTGAGGTGAAGATGATTATAATATGAGAGTTTTAGCTCTCTACTTGTACAATACCAATGACCTTTAATTAAAGTTTAGGTCATCGAAAGGCCGACATGGCCAAAATAAATAATAATATTGTTTTACACTAAAATGTCATATTGAAACCCTAATCAATAAAAAATAATGGGGGCAGCCATGCCCTTTTAGTGTGATGTTATCCTTTCTAGGGAAAATGTGGCCACCTAGAGCAAAACATTAGCCCTTTTTGGGCCTGCAGGCTTCCTGCGTGCCATACGTGCCACAATTGCCTCCCAAACTCCCATATCACTAGATGACATCATAGGATGCCATAGGTGATGTCATGGGCCTTACAAAGCCAACATCCCAATGGAGGGGCTGGAAAATCCTCCTAGGTGAGGCTCTGTCAGGATGCCTCTATGGAACATCCTCTTCTCTAATGAAAACCCCTATGTCCTGTCTCTACCCCCTATTTGAGTCTCAACATCCATCGGTGGGCTCTTCAGCCCCATGGAGGTCCGAACTAATCATCTCCCATGTGTGCCTATCCAATGTGGTACTTGTTCGTCTGGTATGATCCACGCACATCCCAACCTGTACCCTCCATGGGCTCATAAGTCCCACAGAGATCATAGCAATGTCAATCACATCCAATCATCAATTTTATTAAACATGTGCATAAAACCCTTTTTACCAGTCAAGTGCTCAAAGACATTACACACACATCACACCAGAAAGCCAAGTTTGGAAGAAATTTGACAAAGTCCTATTGGGCCTAATGCCCACAGTGGCTTTAGTTCCATTGCATTCAAAATCATGGAAATTTACTGAAGAGGTCATTTGGGCACAATGCTTGGAGGAACCTCTGGGTGTAATAGCTCATTGGAATAGGAAGGAACAACACTGAGAGGATGGGATGGTGAGAAGTGAATTTTAGTGGCCGGGGAAGCCACAAGGGGAGATAAGGTGTTTTTCAAGGTGAAAAGGTTGAATTAATTAATTAAAGTTATTTAATTAATTAATTAGTAATAAAAGTAAAATTCACTTTGGAGGTACAAGGTGAGTAGGAAGTATAAAGAAGAAGGAAGGGCCTCTACTCTCTAATTGATGTATGATTATTATTTTGATACTGGCTTCTAGCTAGAGAAGAGCCCATACAGGGTTTTGAGGGTTTTGACAACAAACCCTAGAGGATGATTGGTGGTAAGATTCCACCTAGCTTGTCCCAAGATTGGTCTAGAAGAGTTCTATACTCCCCACACCATTCTAGTTCAGATCTACTTAGTGCAGGAGGGTTCTACACTAGCCATGGGCACAGGGGAAGAGAGGAGGAGCACACCATTTGGGAGTTTCAACAGAGAGGCACACACTATCCGATGAGGAAGTTCATTCTGAGGTGATTGGCGGAATACGATTCTATCACCCTAGGTTTTCATTGCAGGGTCTTAGACAAAAGATCTAGTCCATTCAGGAGGAGTCTTATGTGCCATTTTGATTTATTAGATGCATGGGATGAATTGGAGGAGAGGAGCAAAATTGAGAGAAAAATGGTTGGAGTCATTTGCTAGCCTAGATATTCACTATTTCACTTGGGACTTCACAAGTGAGGTAACCAAGCCCCGATCTATCATTCTAGTGGTTTTGTGGATCATTTGGAGGCATCTAGGAGTGAAGCCAATTTATCAAGGGTTTCAAGCATCGAGGGCAAACTATTCCTTGGAGGAGGCTAGATCCATGACTTTTGAAAGGTATTTTTGAGGATTTGAGCACTTGGAATTTGTTCTTGCATTTACTCGATTTACTGTTTAGCATATTTACCGGAGGGTTTGGACATCTTTATCAGTGAGGGGCAATTGTTGAGGTTATTCGAGGTTCTAGCAAGGCGTGGCATCTTCCAACTTGGAGGTTTGGCACTTCATATGGACCGGATCTATTCTTGCATTAGTATTCATTGAGTATTCAACCTTTGGAGGCTGTAGTCTTCTATTGGAGCATTTTGTAGCAGCTTCTATTATTTATTGGAGCCATCTATTGTGAGCCTTCCAGATCGAACTCACTCTTGTAGTAGGTTGTTATTATTATGAATAAAGATCATATCTGAATCATTGTTGGGTTGTCTATTACATTTTTGGTCTTGCTTATGGTTGAGGTATGTTTCATTGCTTTATCTTCTTATATGTTGCTGCAAACACACATTAAACTCATCGATAAAACCCTAAAAGCGCCAACCCTAAGGATCCTGATAAAACAAAGTTTTTGATGAAATGCCACAACCAGAAAGTTTTAAATTCATGCAAGGCAGTGTTCTGGCATAATGGCTTAGAACATTCTGATGGTATTAGAGCCTAGATTCCTGCCAACCAGTGAGAATTAGTACATGCATCTGAGCATTGATCCTCCCATTTTGTGGGGATTAGTGCATGCAGAGTTACAATGAAGATGAGTATTATTTGTAGGATTGTTAAGTGTGAGAGGGAATATGAAACCCTCAATGAAGTTTTCAAGGAGCTAATTAACCTTCCAGCGGTTAGTATCCTATAAAACCCTAGTTGGAACAAGAGATTGTGTTGGGTCCCAGCAGTGAATGAGTAGCCACAACTAGATGGAGGAGAACATAAGTATGCCATTAGTAGCACACAACTTTAGCTATAGGCGCAAGGTGCCACGGGAGCGAGATCATAGGTGTGGGGGTAGGGTAAAGAAGCACATTGTTGAGGGTGCACTATGACAATGATGATGAGGTATGTGAGGATGGAGCTATAGATTCTTATTTGGAGGCCGGTCTGATGATGATAGTGACTCTCTTGCACATAGGCTAGTGATTCTTGCACACTAGAGGAGGATAGTGACCCTTGGGCATTGGAGGGGCGTTGGATGGACATGATGATAGCACTGGTGTTTCAGCAGACATGTCACACACTATGGATGACCTTACACCTGTAGTGGTGACATTAGTGAGGATTCACACATGGTAGCACCTAAAGGTGACGAGCTTCCTAAGGTGACCATGACACATTTACCTATGATAGCCATGTCACATAAGGATATCAGTGGCATTCCTGATATGATGGAGAGATGTATGTGAGGGATGTGCACCATGGACATGTAGATCCATATATATGGGAGGAGATATATGACATGTAGATAGTTGATCCTACACTCATGTATCAACATGAGGAGATTGAGTCACCTCTTTTGGGGACTCCATTAGTTGAGCAAATTATTGAGACTTACTGTTTGAGGGGACACTTACTTCCCAAATCGACATGCATTGATGAGGATACACTCTTGTGTGAATCAAGATGACTATAGCACGTGTCTGGACACATCGTATGGGATCTAGGTGCAAATGTCGATAAAATAGCGGGGTAGCGAGGATGCGAGGAGGATACAGCTAACTCACTCTGATTTATAGTGTGATTCATAGGGAGTTAGTAGTTGATGAGGATATACAGTTACATATAGGAGGAACTAATGGCATAGTAGACAGTGAGTAGCTCAACACTTTATCTTTTGCAGAGAGTTTTGTTGGGGATTCCAGTGTTGGCGCTAGCAGTGAGAGACATGAGGTGGTACCTTGACATGACTATGATAAGGAGTCACACCACTTAGCGAATAATTGAGATTTAGTGAGGCTTTGATCATGGAAGCCACTAGATGTTTTGTTGATGACACACACATGCATTGGCGATTCTTTGTTGGAGAGGAGCACGGTGGCACATGGTATCTGGATGAGAGTTGCCATGGATGACCTTCCTTACCCTCAGAGGGAGAGTGTCTATGATAGGGACTAACTACTAGCGGTTGTTGGCGGACATGGACTACCTCTTGAGGATTGGCAAGATGTATCCGCAGGGCCTTGAGGGCGCGTGAGTTGGAGGTGGACCGACTCATTCGAGAGTTGGAGAGCACTTTCGAGATCTTAGAGAGGCACATAAACAACCCTTCAAGAATCGAGTCCAGATCAGAGGAGAACTTCTTGAGGGAGATTTATTAGAGATCCACTTCATCTATTCTAGTAGATAGTCAGATATGTTCTTGGTCACATTGCAAGAGGATGTTGGTGGTCTAGCAGAGGAGCCCTAGTTGATGGAGGACACTTCCATTTGTCTTGAAATGAGTTGACTTTAAGGTGAGAGTTGATCGATGAAATGCCTTGAGGATCTATGATGCAATAGAAGTATACGGGAGATGACCTGAGTATGCAGGGGCATACAATAATGAGTTATAGTTCACATAGACATGCAAAGATATCTGATCTGATTGAGGGGATGCATTGGATTGTAGGGGGGAGACACACTTAGGGGGGCATGTAGATGCCTCTCCTTTGTGGCAGCACATAGTTATGAGAGAGTACCTTCACCGTATCAACGGTTGCATGGGAGATGAGGGATTGAGGTTGGTTGATAGCAGTTGGAGGGGTTACTTCTGGGTGTATTGGATGGTTGGGATTTAGTGATTCCTACAGGAGAGCATCTATCATGAATACCGATGGAAGAGATTCTAGTCGAATCGCAGGATTGATCAAAGCATGTGATGTCTTCCAGTTCTACAGTTAGCTGCAGATGTTTATATTAGCATGTCTTGACACTTTATCATAGACAACATCATGAGGAGAGATAGATAGTGAGGACATGAGGTAAGCTGGAAGCCGAGACCACGACATGAGTGTTTCTGACATCCTAGCCCGAATAAATTGGATCATCATAAATGACAATTGAGACTTGTTGTGTGATGGTGAGAATCATAGGCCTACATGATAGTAGATGAGAGCCGCAGAGAGGGAGCTTGGCGGTGATGTCGGTGTTATCTCCCACTTTTGGGGATAACTAGGGAGATCATGTCTCGAGAGACTAGGTCCCTAGACATGGAGTACCGAGGCGGGATTGACATGAGCATGGCCCCTGAGGGCCCATCGCCTCTTCTTCCAATAGATTTATCTTGTCAACATCAACAACATCATCCTGCCGGCTTGGTCACCATTATTAGAAAGGGTTCTTACTCCATGAGGTAATTGGTCAGGGTATCATGGTATGTGTCACACGATCATTGAAACCTTTAAATATATGCATTTGCGGTTAACATCTTACAACAAATGCTTGGATCTTACATTAGCCACCTTGACCATGCTTGGGAAATTACATTTGGGTGCCACAGCAAGCCTGTGCCGGTCTTAGTTTTTCCATTGGGGGATTTCTAAAGAAGCCATCGCCCGCTCCCCATCCTTAGTACCAGCTTTTTCATCTTATCACCCGCTCACTTGTCCCATTCCCTTGTCCGGGCATTGGGTTGGCTTGTTTGTAGGATTGCACCTTATTTACTTGCATGGGAAGAAGGGCTAAAGGCCGAGAAGGTAAAGCAGCTGGTAAAAGACAAAAGCCTTGAAATGAAACCTCGATATGCTTCACCCGGGGATCCTCGAGAAGGCAATAAAGGCCTCTCAACAAAAACAAGAGGGACCCAAAAATAACAAACAAGACCTAGTCAGAGGATGGGGGGTCTCATCATGACCAACCTATTAGGTTCATGGGTACCTAATACAGTGTGACATTTACACCATCTGGTTACCATGCCGGTGGTGACCTTTCATTGTAGCCAGGAGAGTTTCATCATGAGTCGACCTTCTCATTTATGTGAAAGTAATTGTGGGTAATGTTGTTAGCTCCGGTCACCATGCCAAGGCGGTGTCCTCTGAAGTTTATCCCTTGAATAAAGAAAGAAGAAAGAAAATAAAAGAATAAACTGAAAAGAATAAAGGCAAGAGCGGGCTTGGAAGAAATGCATCCATGGCCGGAATTTTCTTCATGTCTACAAAGGCACCCACATATATAACATTGTAAATCCTTGGCCCTCATACTTACATTGTACGGACCCCTAGCCTCATCACTTCACTTACATGGTTTGGATGAAATTTTCCTGGAAACTTTCCTTTTCTTGCGGACACTAGCCAAATAGGGCCGTCTTGTCTTTTTCTTCAATCTTGTTTTGTAGGTTTTTTGTAATGTCTTTTAGCTAATGACTGATGTATTAGGGTTTTAGCCATATGTTTAATAATATTGATGATGAGATGGACTAACATTGCTATGATCTCAGTGACTGATGAAGGCCATGGAGGTGTAGCTTTTGATGTGTAGGACCATGCACGATGGGCCGCGTACCATTTGGACCGATACACATGGGGAGATGTCCGATTTAGACCTCCATGGGGCCAAAAGAGGCCCACCATATGAATCTTTGAGACCCCATCGGGGGTAGAGATGGGATGGAGATGGATCGGGGCTTTTCACGAGAGAAGAGGACGTTCCATCAGGGAGAGCACTTGGCAGGGACTAGACACGGGGGGAATGACCCCTTTTTAGGGGAGCAGCTAGCCTTGGAAGGCTTGGGATGTCTCCATCACTTCACCATGACGTCATCCATCTTCATGGATGATTTTGGAGAGTAGTAGACAGTGATGGCACATGTGGCATGTTGGAGGCCAGAGGGGGCTAACAGTTTGCTCCTTGGTGTCTCATTTTCCCTAGAAAGGGCTAGTGCCTCCCTTGAGGGGATTTTACTCTCATTTTACTTGATTAGAGTTTTACTTAACATTTAATGTAAAAACAATATGATTTTGACATTATAGCCTTGTGGCCCTTTTATGACCTAAAAAGGTAAAAATTAGGTCATTGATACACTACTATATTGAGGGTTTTGACTCTCATTTTGATCATCAATTATTACTCACTCCTTAGTGAGGTCTGATTTTGGTACTATTGGGGGTTTTAGCTGAACTAGTGATGCACACTTGTTGAAAGGAAGAGATGTTTTGGCATTTATGGTGTTTCTCTTGAAGGAAAGTGTTACAACTAGGGTTTGCATGGTTATTTCTTCATGGTGTAAGTGTTTTTCTGCAAAACTTCTTATTGAATGGTTGTAGTTTAAATTTCTTGCATATTGCTTATAATTTGTTGAATCAAAACCCTAGGTGACAAGCACACAAGTGGGTCCTTGTCTCATTTCCCCTGATAAAGAAACCTTTAGCCATTGAAAGGAAGGAAGGAGAGCCTAGCTGTAGCTAGACTCCTTGTTTCTCTCCCTGATATATACATACCTTGTAGAATCCAGAAGGAAGACATCCTAGGCCTAGGTTATCTACACTATGGCTGTTTTTCTTTAGGGTTTAAAGAAAGAGCCTTGCACCACAACACTCTCTCTCTTTAAGCCTTTTCGTCTTGACTTTGTGCTTCATCCGAGCTAGTCGTTTGCGAAGCGAGGAGAGAGCATGAGACCTTTCTTTAGCAACACCAAAGTGAGACTCTCTCCATGGGGTTTTGTCTTTGAGGCCCTACTTTAGAAATGTTGTCCGCCTATTCAACTAAGGGGGTCAAATCCGTATGTGCCATGAAGATATGCATATTCAGATGCAAGTATGTTGAAGAAATTTTTAGTTCTACTTGGGCATTTTATGCCTCAACACAAATTTGGACAAAAGCGAAATTTCCGCACCCTAGCGTGGGTTAATAATGTAATAAGTCTGCATGGATCATAGTTAGGTCCAGGTACCTTAGGATGTTTTCATTGGGAGAGTTCTTTTCCTGCAAGGGTTTTTATCCCTCGGGTTGTCAATTGGGCTTTTAGCTTGGTTGATTTCCCATGAAGTTTTTCCCTCACACTTGCAATAATTCCTCCAAAGTGGTGAGCGACATTCTAATGGTCTCATCCATTGGTAGCTATTGTTTAGGAATGGTGTAAAAATGACCATGTTATACATTGTATAAAGTTTCACAGAATTTCATGTCGAAGGTCTAGATAGTTTTTTTTAATTAATTAAATTTAATTAATTTTCCTAAGTTTGGGATTTTAATTATTTGAATTAATTAAATGTTTTTGGCAATTATTATAAAAGCTGGGTCTTTGGTTTTTGATAGAATTATTTGTGCTCAAAATAAATGGAATGGCACCTCCTACACCCATGGACCGAGTTTCAACTCAGTTGGACAAGTTTTTTTATGCATTTGTCCACAGGTGTCGGTCGATTAAAACAACAATTTTAATTACTAAGTATGACATTGCCGAAATGCCAATTTTTGTAATAATGAGTTAGATAGTGTGAAATGTTGAAATGATGGTTAGAGACCCCCTAAACGTAACCTAACCCTCCCAACCTTTTTCCAACCCTATTCTAACCCCTTACCCACCTTCTACCTTCAACTTTCACACCCCCCTAGGGAAAGTAACGTTTTTCCTTGGTGGAGGTTGTTGTGACTTATTTGGGGCCCCCCTCTCATAGGTTATGACTTCCCTTTAACCCCACATCACCTCCTAGGATGATCCTCCTTATTTTTTCTCATTAATTTCCCCCATTTCTTCATTTTCCTCTTTTTTGCCTCCTCAGAGATTCCTTCTCGAGATTCACTCATTGACTTAGGATTTGACGCCGTCATCCAAGTGTCTTCACTGCCTCTTGGGCTATAAAGAAACCCCTCCTCACTCTTTCACTCCACCATTCTTTGAGCTAACATTATGCTACATAAATTTCGCCCCATCCATCTTGCTCTTGCCATCTCATTCACTCATTCTCTCTTGAGAGCATTGGATTCAATAATAAAAGCCTTGGAGGATTTGGAGTAATCTAGGATATTCATATTTTCTCTTGCATGGTGATGTTGCTTTTGCATTGTGTTGGTTTTGGACTAGTTTCTTGAGCATATTAGTTTGTTTGGGTATATCATTTAACATTAGTGTTGTTGATCTATATGTAGGGTAGTTGATATTGTGAAGTACTTCATTCTATTAACTCATTCTATCATGTTATGCTACTCCTTTACCTCACATTTTTCTTGAGTTGTGCAGATTTGTCTCTAAGGTGTTGATTGGAAGAGTCTTTAGAGGGGTTTCCAATCAAAAACTCTCATACACTCCTTTCTTTGGGTTTGGATCTGATATATTTCTTTCATTCATATCATATTTATGTAGCTAACATATCATAGATAGGTCAAGAATATTTACATTTCCTTGGAGATTTTATGTGGAAATTTTATGTGCAATAACAGAAAATTTCTTTAACTTACACTACGTTTGTGACATTTCAACAAGCTTTGTTGTTTTTTGCAGATTCTTACCGGGAACAAGGGGAAATGTTGCCAAAATTCACTCTTACAACATCCCCAAGAGGTTTCACAAGTTGGTTAACGAATCCCTTCCTTTTCCTCTTTGTATATTGCATTTCTTTGCTATTATTTCAGCTTATTTGTATCGTTCTTTATAAGTTATACATTGCCTACACCTTGGGTGAGAGTGTGGCAAAGCCACCCCAATGTCGTTGGGCTAGTTTAGATTTTCTCTTTCCATTTATTTTATTTTTTTGCCCCCATGTCCACAGAGACCAAGAGGTAGTGTGGCCATATAATAATAATAATCTCATTTCTTTGCTGTTTGTTTCAACCCTCTTTGGCCAACAATGGTGAGGCTTGCCTCCACCTTGGCCATTGTGGTGGTTCTTGCCAATATTTTTCCAGTTTATTTTTTATTAAACCAAAGTTGCCTACACCTTGGGAGGTAATCCCCAAAATCGCTAGGCTAAATGAATTCAGTAATGCTTTGATGATTTACATGTTATAGTTAATTATCTCAGTGATCATCTGTATCTATCTCTAATGATGTCATGTTTTATGTTTTAATGCTTTGGAATTTATCTTAAGTGGTGAGACTCATTTGTCTCTTAAGGCATTTTGCCATTTATATCTTTCAAGCATATGTGAATCACTAAATGGTTTAGGATCTAAGTTCTTTTATCTTGCCAAGTATTTCCTTTTCAAGCACGTCTTCTTCAATGAGCTAGCCTATATGTGGATGAGTGATTAAGTCTAAGTTTATTTCTTGGTATCAATTGTAATTTGTTCTTGCCTTTGCTTTATGTCTTGCAAAGTTACATGTTATGGATGATGAATGATATGGCTATGTTAATCATGTTTATCTTTTGAGTTTTTTTCTTTCATGTCACTCATGTGTTTATGGTTCTAAATCTTTACTTTTGCAACATTCATTAGGTCACTTTGCAGTTTCGGTTTGGGCTTAAATCACACATTTGAGACCTTAAAACTTTTCTAAAACACTCAAAACACACCTAAAGACTCACCCGAGAGTCATAATAAAATTTTAGACAACTTAGGTAGCCTTATTCATCCATCTCCACCATCTAAAAATGGGTTTGAGGGGAAAGCTCTTGAGAGAGGTAGTGGCGGGGACCGTCTGCATTAGCTCAGTGGGTGTCCTCTAAGTACTCTTACTGTCAGGGCTGTCGTGGAAGCTAGGGTGGGCCTCTTTGCCTTACTATCTTGAGCACCCGACATCTGTTGTGCTTGAGAAGAGGAGGTTTGAGCTCCACACATAGTTAAGGGAGGGAAAAATAAAATTACTTAATCTTTAAGAAACTCCTAACCACTTAGTTGCATAGACAATCCATGTGTGTTTGGGGATCTTAGATGAATGTTTAAGAACTCACATTGCAAGTACTTTCATGTTTATAAATCTTTCATGCAATCATATGGTTTATCTTTCTAAGTGTTAAATTTTCAATGAGCATTTGAGTTTACAAACTTATACATCTTTGTTTATGCTTTTTTATGGTGTGATTCAAGAAGAAGTTGAGTATCCCACTTGGGAAGCATCATCTTCTTGGATCTTGAATGCTTTAGTGGTTGCCATTGAAAAAGCTTGATCCAATAGAGTAAGTGATATTGGGGGCATTAGCAGCTTATTTGATTGATCTTGAGTTGAATATTTCCTAAACTCTCACTTTTGGCATCATTGTATATCTTGTTAATTTGTATCTTGTGTATCATCTTGTATCTTTGTATTTATCTTTCATTGTGTAAGTAGTTGCAATCTTTTGTTTGTGGGATAGTTCTAGTATCTTTTGAGAGCTTGTAATATTTTGGTAATTGACCACCCTCAAGCTTAGTTGACCTGCCCAACCTTAGGAACTAGTCATAGTTGACTTAAGGAAAGGCGTTGCTTGTCATTTAGTTAATCTTTCACTTTGCATTTGATGCCTTAGCATCTTAGGCTAGAGTTCCCCAAAGCCTTCTAATGAATTAAAACCAACTCCTAGAACTTTAAAGTTAAATCAAATCTAGTAACTAGGGTCACCCCCTTGGCTTCCCTAGGAGTAAGCTGAGAAGGAAGAAGTTCCAGTCAAGGTGTGATTGTGGGCTGTGAACTTGGGCATTGTGCCTCCAAGGACACATCGAGTGGGTTGGAGATTTCTCCATGCTTGTAAGTGTGTACTAGGACGACAACAAGCAACACCTTGAAACTTTTCCCTCATAGTCCTTTTTAAATCTTGTCTCCTTCAACTTGTGCGTATGCTTTTGACTCCGAGCAACCCTAAGGCATTGATCTTAGACCTCCTGTGTTTAAGTAGAATTGGATCTAAAACAATCTCAAACCTTTTGAATTGAAACCCTAACTACACTAACCCTAATTTTTGGCGTCATCTTTGAATATTTCATCTTTATTGTAGCTTAGCGTTTTACTTTATGAGCAATTGAATGGTTGTTGAAGGCATTAATTGAGTTAGAAGTGATTTGTTATATTAAATGTTGTATCATTCTAGTATTTATGGTGAAGTGACATTACTACTATTGCTATTTGTAAACATTGAATTCGTCAACACTTTCCCCACTTTTAAAAGCGGAGTGAGCCTCTCTCCCCTAAGGTTCTGTCTTTGAGGCCCTGCTTTAGCAACACCTTGAAACTTTTCCCTCTAGTTCTTTCAAACCTCGTCTCCTTCAACCTGTGCGTCCTTCACTTTTTGACTCCATTTAACCCTAAGGCATTGATCTCCAGCCTCAAACGTTGAAGTAGAATTGGATCTAAAACACTCTCAAACCTTTTGAATTGAAACCCTAACTACACTAACCCTAAGTTGCTGACGTCATCTTTGAATATTTCATCTTTATTGCAGCAACGTTTTACTTTATGAGCAATTGAATGGTTGTTGAAGGCATTAATTGAGTTAAGAAGTGATTTGTTATATTAAATGTTGTATCATTCTAGTATTTATTGGTGAAGTGACATTACTGCTATTGCTATTTGTAAACATTGACTTCGTCAACATTTACTTTTAAACTGCTCATATTGAATACCAGATAGTCTTTAAAAAATATGAAGTACTAATCAAAGATTGCACGTATTAGTTTCCTTGTTGTATTGTCTCAAGTAGGTGCCTTTCTTTTCTTTGGTTATACCTTGTTATTGTCTGTTTAGCCGAGACTATCTGATTGGCGGTGATTTGTGAAAGGGGAACTTGTACTTGTCCTATTATCCTTTGCCCTTTCAAAGCCCCAGGTCACCGGGGACGTCTCCCCTGGGCCTAGCCTCCCTAAAGAGAAAGAAGCTTCCCATCGTGGTGACATTGGGTGGGATAGGTTCCTGTTACGCCAGTTTGGCCCTCCATCTTATAGCCTTTTATCCTAGCTACAAACTGTGCGATAACATTTTGGCGCCGTTGCCGAGGAACACTGAGTCATTTCTCCTCAAACGACAAATCTTTTCAGTAAGCCTTTCCTCAAGAGCCTTATGTTACAAGCTTACCTGGTGACTCCACTAGGGTGTTTTCCCTTTTCTTTGATAGTTTCAAGTAAACTATCTGGCGACTCCACAAACTAAAAAGAGGTTCAATAATCCTCCTTTGTCTTTCAGAAGGAAGCCTCCCAAGAACTCTCCTGTTGTCAAATCACTCTTTAGGAAGAGCCTTCCTTTAAGAATCATGTCTAGCTCTCAGACCGCTACAACGAACCCAACCAACAATCAAAGACAATGGTCATCTACTCTTTTCAAACCGATAGACATGTCAGCCATACCAGGCTACCCTAGGCAAATGCCACCCAAGTATGAGAAGTGGTTGCCTAAATTTACCGGTACTGATGCAATCAGTGTCGAAGAGCACATGAGCAACTTTTGGGCATTTTTCCAGCTTCACCCCATTAGTGATGATGTTGAAGATCTGGTCATGAAGTTGTTCTCCGCTACTCTTTATGATGCCTCAAGGCGTTGGTACCTAAGCCTTCCCGATGGAAGCATCAAAACCATGGATAGACTTGAAGAGGCCTTTCTCAATAGATGGAGTGTCAAAGAAGACCCTAATATGCTCCTCACCCGACTGAATAACCCTGCCAAATATGAAAATGAGTCCATTCGGGAGTTCCATACTAGATTTGAGACCTTGCTGCAAAGGATTCCCACAAGCCATCATCCGAAAGATGACTACCTCGTCCATGTTTACACCAGATCTTTCAATGGCCAACTAGGGTATC
>SNQJ01S0139313.1:9937-26021 GCA_010110895.2 Picea sitchensis | reverse complement strand
TTCTTATTGAATGGTTGTAGTTTAAATTTCTTGCATATTGCTTATAAATTTGCTGAATCAAAATCCTAGGTGACAAGCACACAAGTAGGTCCTTGTCTCATGTCCCCTGATAGAGAAACCTTTAGCCATTGAAAGAGAGGAAGAGAGCCTAGCCGTAGCTACACTCCTTGTCTCTCTTTTCCCTGTGCTAGCCGTACCTTGTAAAATCCAAGAGAAGGAAGACGTCCTAGGCCTAGGTTATCTACACCTAGGGTCGTTTTTCTTTAGGGTTTGAAGAAAGAGCCTTGCCGCTGCAACACTCTCCCTCTTTAAGCCTTCTCGTCTTGACTTTGTGCTTCATCTGAGCGAGTCGTTTGCCGGGAAGGAGGAGAGAGCACGAGGCCTTGCTTTTGGAACACTGGAGTGAGCCTCTCTCCCCTAGGGTTCTGTCTTTGAGGCCCTGCTTTAGCAACACCTTGAAAATTTTCCCTCTAGTCCTTTTAAACCTCGTTTCCTTCAACCTGTGCGTCCTTCACTTTTTGACTCCATTTAACCCTAAGGCACTGATCTCCAACCTCAAACGATGAAGTAGAATTGGATCTAAAACACTCTCAAACCTTTTGAATTGAAACCCTAACTACACTAACCCTAACCTACTAACCCTAAGTTGCCGACATCATCTTTGAATATTTCATCTTTATTGCAACAACGTTTTACTTTATGAGCAATTGAATGGTTGTTGAAGGGATTAATTGAGTTAAGAAGTGATTTGTTATATTGAATGTTGTATCATTCTAGTATTTATTGGTGAAGTGACATTACTGCTATCGCTATTTGTAAACATTGACTTCGTCAACATTTACTTTTAAACTGCTCATATTGAATACCAGATAGTCTTTAAAAAATATGAAGTATTAATCAAAGATTGCATGTATCAGTTTCCTTGTTGTATTGTCTCAAGCATGTGCCTTTCTTTCCTTTGGTTATACCTTGTTATTGGCTATTTAGCCGGGACTATCTGATTGGCGGTGATATGTGAAAGGGGAACTTGTCCTTGTCTTATTATCCTTTGCCCTTTCAAAGCCCCAGGTCACCGGGGACGTCTCCCTTGGGCCTAGCCTCCCTAAAGAGAAAGAAGCTTCCCATCGTGGTGACATTGGGTGGGATAGGTTCCTGTTACGCCAGTTTGGCCCTCCACCTTATAACCTTTTATCCTAGCTACAAAGTGTGCGATAACACCTCCAACAAAATATGCGCCCCTCTGCTAGATAATGCACCTGGGATGAAGGGAACCCGTCCTTAGCTGTACCAATGCGTCCCATGAACAAGGAACTTGGCCCCTTCCTCTAATATTGCGCCCAACACAAGAAAAATCGACCCAACTGACAAGTAATCTCCTCAGCACCAAATAACTCGCCCTCTAAGTAAAACTCAGCCACGGATATGCAACTACTAGCTACCAACAAAGAATACTCTGTCACTTTGAAGCTCAATGAAGAAATCTAAGTGTTTTCCTCCTGAAAATGACCAACTAGGGTGGATGGTCTCAACACCGAAGCCAATCTTTGAAAAATCCTCCTAGGGTTTCCGTCCCAAGAGTTCGAAAAGCACAATGAGCTCTCTCTATGAGAAAATTAGAAAAATGCCAATACAAGAATGAGAGAGAGTGCCCTCCTTTTTCCCTTTTATTTCTTCGTTGACTCTTTTGCAACCCTTTTACCCTTTTAATCAATTTAAGTGACGTTTCATATTCTTCCTAAGTCACTTTAGGCGCTTTTTCCCTTTTTAATTATCTAATGTCGTTTTGTTAGGCACTTTTCCCCTTAGGACATTAAATAATTAATTTATTCCCTTCTTAAGGACTATAGGCTACGAGAATCACTTAGGCTACTGCGTTCAAGTCCCATGATCATCCGGAAGGGGACATTACAACCCACTTGTCTCTGAGCACATCATAGCTTCCAAATCTCCTAGTGCTAGTGGAAAACGCTACGAAGCCCTCCTCCACCTCATCAAGGGATGCTCTATCTTGATATATCCTTCTAAATGCATCCTTCCTTCCTTGTGAAATTTGTCCATCCATGTGAGGAGGGAATCTACGTGAAGTCTCACCATTGAGCCAATCATTACTGTAATATTTGGGATTGAATGAGTGAACCAAGCAATGTAAAGGTGTGCGATTCTTATCCCTCTTGCTGGTAAGAATATCTTGTGTGGTGGTGAATAATGTCTCTGCTGATTTCCCACACTCAGGGCACTCATTCTGTAAAATAACGTTCTTCACGAACTCAATGGAATGCCACCCCTCATAAACATCTCCTACAATCGGCTGGTCTGTGTCTGCAAACTATATCAAAGAGATGATAGGGTCCATGATCTTAATGGTAAGATCTACCTTCTCCCACCAACCATCATCTAACACCGTATCCTTAATCTTTTTTGAAGAAGCTTGATCTGTCTTTCTCTAAAATGACAAAACTTTGAAATAACCATGGACCCAAGTGTCAAATTTTCAGAGCAATCAATGCATTCAATTTCAGATCTGAAAATTTCTTCCAAGTGACCTCAAACAATAAACTAGGGCTGTTATCACAGGAAAATTTTACACTAAAATTATGACAGAAAACCATTCCAACTTGAAAAATTGTTGTATGGCTTGCTGACGTCACTTGTACGACTGCTGACGTCACTTGTGTGGACTGTACGACTGCTGACGTCACATGTGTGGACTATATGAATGCTGACGTCACTTGTATGGACTGTATGGATGCATGTGTTGTACGCACTGTACGACCTCACACGTATGATTGTTTATGCTATTCCTCCCACGTGTAGCCTCACATGTGTGGCCTCCTTCTTGGTTGTAAAAAAAAGAGAAAGAATATCTAGAAACCCTAGGTCAGATTTGCCAAAGTGAAGAATTTCCTTCCTGAAATTTTGCCTCCCAATCTCCTTGGCACAAGTGCTCACTCACTTATGTCAACTCCATAATGTCACAATGAGATGTGATAAGTGTCTCCTCACATTGCATCTCCTTTTATAGGAGTTTAATGAGTGACTTTAGGAACCCCTTCTAAACTCAACATTAAATTAGAATTGTTTATTCCTCCATGTGGGTGTGAAGCCCCAACCAAGCCCCAACTCAATATACAAGGGGTTTTCACAAAATGAAAAATGCAATGTGAGTGCCAACAAAGATTCCCACATGCCTGACACCAAGGCCAATGTGGGAATACCTCTTGATGCTACAAAACATCAACACTCCCTCTTAGCGAGGGAGCTATTCCATCCACCATCACCTGGAAGTAGTTCTGTCTCCCACACTGGAAGTGGCTCTGCCTCCCACACTGGATCTGCTACCACAACTGCTCTCTCTCACATAGAAGCAATTCTTGCTAAATGACATGGACCCTTCTTGGAAGACACCCTGCTTCTAGAAGCCTCCTGCTTGGCCATCTCAACCCATGACACCTTCTTGACAGTTTTGGAAGACTCCTCTCTCCCACTTGAACTTGAAGGTTGACTTCCTCTGGACGACTGACTCTCCCTCTGAGCCTATCGACTCCCTCTGAAGTCTGACTCCCTTTGAGTTTGCACAACCTTCGAAGCTACCTGCTCCTTATTCACTGCCACTTTGCTGCTTCTTTCCATAGCTCACATGGGCTGGCCCTTTAGCCTAGACAAGTTTCTCTTTCTAACTCCAAGAACCACTACTGTGTCTAAGCTAGATCCTCTGGGCTTGATCAACACCTGTCCATCCTGGAACACTACATCAAATCCCTTCTTCTCAATTGCTGAGACTGAGAGCACACTCTTGTTGAGTTCTGGAACCCATAGCACATTTGTTACTCTCAACACATCTCCTGACTCCATCCGGAATGACACTGTTCTAGATCCTTGCATTGCATGCTTGGGACCCCTACCAAGTTCCACATACAAATCTGAGTTAGGCTTTGTGAAGCTCTCGGACAACTATCCTGCTCCTGCCATATGACATGTGGCTCCACTATCCACCAACCAAGTCCCACTACCAGAAACTATACTAGAAAGGGCGGTGACTAATAAGAACTCCCTCTGAAGCCTGTCTTGAACCTCATCCACCTCTGCTAATGATGCCTACTACTTCCCTTTCCCTCTCTTTCGGTATGGACACTATAAAGCATAGTGAGCTAGCATATGACAAGCAAAACACTTGACCTTGCTAAGGTCCTTCTTCTTCCTCTGTTCTGTAGATGCCTCTCTCCTTGGAGAACCATTTCTTCTACCCTTCCTAGCATGAGCATCTAGGGCCAGGTTCTCATCATCAATACCTTTCTGCTTGCCATTCTTAGAGTCTATCCGAGCCTCCTCCTGGATGCAATCGATCCACAATCTGTCAAATGGTGGCAACTTCTCTTGTGCACAAATCCCTTGCAAAAATGGTTCCCAAGTCCTGGGAAAACCATTCAATGCCACATTCACCAACTCTGTGTCATCAACTGCCTCACCAATGGCTACAAGATGATCACGAATCTGAGTGATCCTCATGAGGTAGCTAGCAACTGTATTTGATTTGGACATCTCAACAAATCGGAGCTAGTGCCTCAAAATTGACTTCTGGCTTGCATTCCCACTTTGGTACAAGCCCACCAAAGCATCATACATATCCTTTGCTGTCTTTTTCTCGAAAATATCAAGAATCAAGTGATCCTTCATAGAATCCAACAACACCCGCTTGGACTTCACTTCCCTCTTCTTATGAGCTGCCAATTCTTGTGCATCCTTTGGATATGGAATCACCATCTCAACATACTCCTTGATATCATTCTCTTTCTATAGCAAAAGGAACCTATCCTTCAAGGCCTGAAAATTAGTGCCCCCCTCCAACTTGTCCTTCACTCTAAGAGTGCTCACCATTGTGACTCGCCCAAAACCAAAAATCTGCAGCAACAAAAATCTGCAGCCACTTGTGTTTCAAGAGATGACTCCCTCTCTCTCTAGAGCCTATGCTCTGATACCATGTCAAATTTTCAGGGCAATCAATGCATTCAATTTCAGATATGAAAATTACTTCCAAGTGACCTGAAACAGTAAACTAGGGATGTTATCACTGAATAATTTTACATTGAAATTATGACAAAAAATCATAGTGGAAGCACAAAAATTAGAGAGAAAACATCCATGCACAAGAGACACAAAATTTCTCTTCTGTAAAATTTTCAGTTTTAAAAATTTTGAGGAAAAAACAGCCCTCCTAGCAAAATTACAACTTTTAGCAAATTCTTGAAAAATCCTTCCAACTTGCAAACCTGTTGTACGATGATGTCACATGTACGGCTGCTGACGTCACCTGTGCAGACTGTACGGCTGCTGATGTCACCTATACGGACTGTACAGACGCACGTGTGGTACTGATTGTACGACCTCACATGTGCAGCATGTTTCTGCTCTTCCTCCCACGTGGAGCCTCCTCACACATGCGACCTCTTCCTTGGCTGGAAAAAATAGAGAAAGAATGTCCAGGTCAGATTTTTCAAAGTGAAGAATTTCCTTGTTGAAATTTTGCCTCCCAATCTCCTTGGCACAAGTGCTCACTCACTTATGCCAACTCCATAATGTCACAATGAGATGTGATAAGTGTCTCCTCACATTGCCTTTACTTTTATAGGAGTCTAATGATTAAGTTTAGGAACCCCTTCTAAACTCAACATTAAATTAGAATTGTTTATTCCTCCATGTGGGTGTGAAGCCCCAACCAAGCCCCAACTCAATATACAAGGGGTTTTCACAAAATGAAAAATGCATTGTGAGTGCCAACAAAAATTCCCACATGCCCGACACCAAGGCCAATGTGGGAATACCTCCCGATGCTACAAAACATCAACACCAAGGAGCAGTCTTGATCTTGCTCAACCTCATAAGCATGAGAATGAGGAGGCATACTGAGTATCTGCAATCTATAACAATGATAGATGTGTGTACTTTTTATAGATAGTGAGGGCATTGGTATAGTTTTGTACAAAATTGCAGAATGTCAAAATTGCAAAATTGACGTGCATTCTCAATAAGACTTCCCATCCATGTCACATCTGAAACAATAGATTTAAGTGCTAGATTCAAAGAATGAACAATGCAAGGTGTTCAAATATTTGTGGATATTTAGCTTGCACAATATGTTAGCAGCCTTGCAAATAGGTGCATTATCTGTAATAATTTGCACACAAAAATCAACACCTACATCTTAATGAACAACTCATCCATATATTGTTCATCCTTGTATTTTCCAAGAGCATCCACCACTTTCAAGAAGACTGGTCCATTCAGGGAAGACACCATGAAATTGGGGAGTGGATGGTGTGCTGCATCTGTCCATCCTTCAAAAACAATACTAACATCGGATAAGGGCCATGATTATTTAATAAGCTATAGGATTTTATCCACCTCCTTCTTTGTCTTAACCAACAATGTGGTTCCAAGATTTTCTGAACTATGAGGCACATACTCAATTGGAGCTCATTTAACTAGAGCTCGACACATCTCAATAAACGAAAGAGACTGTGCAACATTAAATGAAATGAAATTGAGATAGCAAAATAACCCAATGGTAAGATCAACCTCATCTCGTCTCTCTTGATGAAATATCTTGTCCATTGGACCACCACTTGTAGCTGCCCTCTTTCTTTCTGGTTGAATTGCAGTCCCACTCCCAAATTCGCTAGATGACTTCCTCAAGAATGGAAAAGGATCCTCATTTTTGTTTTTCCTACTTGCTGCTGCCACTTTCCCCAAGCCAACAGTATCCTCTCTTTCCATTTATTTTCATTTGGATGCACTCACTGATTTACATGGTTCAAGTCCACAAGGTTGGCCCAACAAATGGCCCTTAACTCGGTAGTAGGTGCTCTTAAACTGAGTATGGCAGAAACCACATGTCTAGAGAACATTCCCTCCCACCATTAACTTGTCCCTGGGCTCTTGATGTCTTTTAACATACTTCCACAGTGGATATTTATTCTCTTGAGCCTGCTGTCTTGCTACAACAATGTTTTTTTCAGCAATAGAAGCTGCACTTGCAGCAGATGGAACACTGGCAGAGGGAGATGGAACACTGGCAGTAGGGGGGGGTACAACAACAGTGGCATTCCTCCCTTTCCTTTGACCTTTTGCATTTCCCCTTGTTGATTGAGCCATGATTTCTGAGGAATGAGGAAAAAAAAACTGCTGTAGGAAAAAACAAGAAATTTGGTTGGCAAATCCACCTACAAAGCACTTGGAATCCCTTCAAATCTATAATTTACCCTTCACCTGCACACCAACACACCATAGAGCTCTAACCTGCAAAAGAAAATGTGAAAAAAATGAGGGGCGGATCTCTTTTTTAGTGACCTGTGGGGCCCTTTTCACGCTACCTGTGTCCTGCACGTGGGACACGATTATGGTAAGTGTTGGGCACGTGTCTTGTGCACAGGATACATGCCAAACACGTTCTCAACACATGTCCTATTGTGTTTGTGTCCGACACGAAGGATACAAACACATATGCCCCTAAGGCCGTGTCCTGTTACTTAGGTTTTGAGACAATGGACAATGAACATTGATTGGTGATTGAAATTATATTGATTGTACCAATGTGGATATTCTCTGATGTGGTTGCTCTTTTGGTGTCACCTCTGACAAATGTCTTTTTTTATCTTAATGGGTTTGCTTTTATATCTGATGGAGGAAGCATCTTTGTTTTTCTGTTAATATTCATTCATAAATTTTCTTGGATAAGTTCATCCTTGAACTTTCTAAATTTTGAAAGAGGAATATTTTGGTTATTTTTCCTTTGAGTGTTTCTTAGAGCGATAATCCTCCTGTGATGATAAAAAATTCTCTATCCTTTTGTTAAAACTTTACTTTTTCTGCCCCTTTTATGGAATCTTGGTGTCTGAGCCTGCCTTTCTGTTAACAGAGAACAATATGCAAAGTTGAAAGCAGATTGCCAGGCTATGGATTCATCTGTAGGGAGTGGTGTTATTATAACTACACCACGGATAAATCAGGATGGCAGTCTTATTCACAATTCAGAACATCCTGAAGGAGGAGGCATTGCTCGTGTATCTTCTACAGGTACAGGTAGGCAGGTGGAGTATACATATCTGAAGTGGGCACATTAGAGTTCTTTAAGATGAAAGTTATGTTTATGTACTAATCAGTAATGGCAAGAAAAATGTTGCGGATATTTATGCAGATTCCAATATGATAGAAGTTAATCTGAGCCAGACAGAGATGGGAAGTTTTGGCCAAGTGGGTAGAAACCATGACATGGACAGAAACGGAGATGAGAAGTCTGCTAATGATTTCAGTACGGAAATAGCAAGTAGCATGCTTGTGGACGAAGAGATAATTCAGTGGATGATTATTTTACACCAAATAGGTAATTCTAGTCTCTTAGCTTTGATTCTTCCTCAAATGTTTTAGGCCTAGAATGTGTCCTCCTCCCAGCTTGGAAGTAGTCATTTGCCTTGCATATAGACATCAATTTTTACTTTCCTAGCCGATTCTATCTTGTGCATTTTTTTGGGATTTTCAGTGGAAATCATAAAGGGATCTTGCTCTAACCTAAATTTTGTTTATTCTTTGACAAATTTCTGGAACATATGATATCGATAATGTTTCTATGGTAGAGACCCACTACAGCCTGTTAGAATTCTATATGACATGGTGGCCTTGTAGAAGTATTCTCAACTTATCTTATGATCATGTTCAAGTAGCCTCCCTGGACATGCAGATCTATTTCAGAACTGTCATCTTTTGAATTTGGAACTAATCTCAAATTGATTTCTGTAAAGGTCAATGCACTTGGAATGCTAATGATGCAAGAAATAGAATAACCCATTCATTGGGCAATTTCCTATACTGGACATTCTTGGAATCAAAACAACTTGGGAACCTTCTGAAGCATGTATTAATAGTGGCTGTGAATCAGTTGGTTGCTTCAAGTAGCCCAGTACTGGGTGTTTCAATTTTTAATTTGACTTTGTAAGTCAAGCTGCCAGTCCCTATTCTTCCAAACCTCAGCTGTATCCTAGTTGGTGACCTCATGTTTTAACTCCTCTTTATCCTTCTATATTGAAGAGTGTCATTCCCATTAAACTATTCACCATATAATCTATTTATTCATTTGACTTAAAGAAGGGCACCAATTCCCCATGTTTCTAAAACACATTCGATCCTTGATTCATCTTAATTGCATTTTTTGCGCTTTTTAACTTTCGATTTTCTTCAATAAAATGACTGATTTGGATGGCAATGTATAGTGCCTAATTTCATAGCCAAGTGCTGTTAATTATCAAACTTTAGTTCCTTTAGTCAAAGTTGTAAAAGCTTGCAACATCGACATGTTTTTCTCCTATAATTTTTGCTGAAACCGCTTCAAATTTTTAGCTCCATCCCAAGATATGAGTCACACCATGGGGCATTGCTGACTTTGTTCATGGCAAAAGATTACAATTCTCAGCTTGGTGTAATGTAAGTCTATAATTTAATATAAATCAATGTTGCCAGAGCACGAAGCATTGGGAGCGTCATTTTCAAAAAATCCTCGAAAGCGTCTATTATATATATATATATATATATAAATTTTTATATATATTGCGTTTATATTAAAAAAAACATGTAGAAAGACAAATTAGTTGCATAATGTATGAAAACATGCATATTTGTACATTGTAACATTAAAATGGCATCCATAGTAGTAAGTAGTAGTACATCAATGATTAATCATTCGAGCATCAACCATCTAGAATCTAGCAATTACAAACTTACAAACCAACATACCATCTAGAATCTAGCAATTTCAAACTTACAAACCAACATACAAATTTTAAGCCATATAATAGAAAGTAGACCATTGAGTTATGGAATGAAATAGTCATCTAGCAACTGTCAATAATAACATGAGTCGACCAAATAGTTATGATTACAAAATAGGCCATTTGCACTGAATTATGAAGATCTCAAGGTCCAAAACTCGACTCTAGAGTTTAGTTGCTAAATGTTATGAATCTATCATCTATAGACTGACATGTAAAGTAATGAAAGAGAGAAACATCAAACAACCATCCCATCCTCCTTCCACCAACACGACAGTGCCTCCAATGGTGGTAGTGGAGGAGCCTCGAGAAGGACTAAACCAGGCAGATGAAGATGAATCCCCCGCTGCTGGAGTCCTTAACACGGGGACCAAGGATTGGGCAGTAGGTGGGGGTGGCATCTCAAAATGATCATCATCATCAAAAAGAGAGCATTCTCCAATTGCTCTAAAAGCATTATCCCATCCTCCAAATTATCCTCCTCTGATGGTTGTCCCAACGCTTCAAGTTTGTATCCTCCTTGCCTCCTCACAGTAATGGGACAACAATTGCAAGTTGTAATGAACATAAACCAAGTTCTCTGCCCGGCCTCGGTGATTCAACTTGTTTCTTTTGATGTTGTGGATGAAACTATAGGTGCTCCCAACACCTCTCCTAGCAGAAGAAGTGTTCACCACCCTAGCACCCGTTTCCAAACGTTGGAGCTGTGGAGTGCAACCACCATAAATGTTCCACCACACAAGAGAACTCAAATTCCCTCATCTCTACTGCATGAACAGGTCCCAAAGGCACCTTTGCCAAGCATGTACTAGCTCAATTGTTGCCATATTTTGTCACACTCCTCCTCGTCTGCGACCAATTTGTCTAATGCTTTCATATAACCCGCAACACCACTTATCATAAATAGAAATGAATTATAATTTATGAATATAAACCATAAGTAGAAAATTGAAATGAACATAAACCATAGGTAGAAATTATTATAAAGAAATTGTTTGAAAAAATTTCACCGTTTGAACCCTCTGATCTTGTGTGGTTTTTCGGTCCCACCACCAAAAGTCAGGTTGAAAGCCATGATATGTGATAGTATTTCTGTGTTAGCACGTATGCAAAGGCATGTAGTGGAATATTTAGCATTTCCCACCGCTTTCTTCCACTTCTACATGAATAAGGTTATACATATCGACATCTTTTAGGCTCAACAATGTCTTTATCAGCCCTATCATGCTATCTATTTGCTCATACACCTCCCCAATGATTGGGTGATCCGAATCAAAACTTGATCATGTTATAAATTGTCCTGGTGAATTTCAAAACATACCGAACCTGTGTCCAAAACTGATTGTCAAGCACTGTGTTCTTGACTGATAATGCACCTTTTTTTATCACTGCTCAAATCATCCTATTCATCACTCATCACCATACTAACCAAAGCTTGTCTCATCTTCAATAGGCTCCTGAAGGTGAGGTAATAGCTAACAAACCTAGTTGGTGCAATCTTGGCATTCAACTTGAGTGTTATAGAAGTAATTGACCCTTTTATGCCCGATGATAAATTTGATGACTTGCTTCCCTCTATTGTACAACCGATTAATCCATCCACATTCTTTATGTTTGATAATATCAATCAAAGAAGTTCAAGGTGTACCAAACACCCGCATCAAAAAAGATGTGTGATGCATTCAAGCCAATGATTTTACCTCGCCCCTTACAATTTGTTTCCATTATCGCGATTACTTGAATCACACAGCAATAACTTCACCACTGCTTTCAACAAAGCTTTTGAAATGTTTTGAGAAGTTGCACTTATTGAAGATGAGTCATGTACCGCGAGAAACACTACACAACTAGCAAAAACACCAATAACATTTGATCAATGTTATTAGTGGTTTCTAACACTTGTCCAACCATCCGACACAATGGATACCCCAACGCCGCACTCATTCATTTGTAAACCGTGAAAGACCGGGTTGAATTTTTGTTTTTCCTCATTGGCAACACAGCTCTAGCTTTCTCATAGCTGGGGTTTTTGTATCCTTTGGGGGCTTTTTGGTTGATGGCCCTCACCATGTCATGCCAATAGGGGGAGCTAAGCACATTGAATGGGACACCACAAGCATAGAGAAATTGTGTCACTTTTGCATCCACCTCATCCCTACCTCCAGTATAAAAGAAATCTCCTATTGTTCTTTTAGATGTAGGGGTTGTAGAACCACGAGGGGATGGAGATGTGCCACCAAATCTAGATGAGACATCATCAGATTGAAACTTTTGTTTTTTACCATGCTTTTGTGCACCTTTCCTCTATCTTTATGTATATTTGTCTCTATTCTTTGGATATGTTAGGGCAAACATTAATCCCAAAGGACCCCTTATTGTCATCACTCCATTACACCACAAAGATGCCTCCTCACACGGGTATGTGAACCGGCATAAGGTTTTCCTTCATGATAATCATCATGAGATGATAAAAATTCTATGCCTCCACCACCTCTCCCCACATCAAGTTTTTGTCACAAAATTATTGAAGGGTGTCAATGAAGCTTTCCCACCTTCATTGCTCTCTTCATCCTCTTTAAACCCTCCTTCATCTTGAAACCTTCCTTCATTGCTCTCTTCATTCCATTTTTGGTTCTCATTCTCTTCTTCCCTTTGATGCCTCCTAGTCCCCGACAAGACTATGAGAACCAAAAATGGAATGAGAAACCAAAAGAAAACTATTTTCCTCAAGTTTTATATGAACAACTTGTAATAAAATGAGGGAGAAGAAGGAATGGGAAAGAGCAGGAGAGGAGGAAAAAAAAACAAATTTTAACTCCCAAGGTAATGAGGGAGTTGGGGTTTGGGGCTTACCTCTTTAGCTCTCTCCTTGAACGGTGTTGAAAGTTGAGATAGATGGTTGCCTTGTTCTCTCCTCCAAGCTCCTCTTTTGCTCTCTCCTCCAAGCTCCTCCAAGCTCCTCTTTGTTCAGTGTTCCAAGCTCTCCTTGCTCTCTCCTCCGCTCAAGCAAACACAATAGAAACATTGGAGGAAATGAGAGGGGAAAATATCTTTTATTCCCTACTCACTTTCCCTAACCTATCCCTAACCACACTCCACACTCTAACTCAACCTAAAAAAAAAATGAGTCTTTTTTTTCATCTTAAGCGTGGAACCACTCGGACCTCACGGGGAGCGCACAGGAATCGTTGAGGGAATTGCCAGAAAGTCAGGAAGCCTCCGCTAGGTTCAACGCTCTCATGGGCAGGGAGCGATTTTTGAACCCTGCTGAAGCCACCATTTCATTTAATCAGCCCGAAATGAAGCCGAGGCCTGAGCTACGGCGATTGCCGGGTAACATCGACAAATACTAAGTTACTAGGATTTGGATATGGATCCACCAGTTTTTTTTGAAAGCCAGGATCCGGATATGGTGGGGACACTGCAGGTACAAATAATATAAAAAATAATTTTATAATTTTTAAAAATAAAACTTATATAAAAAATTAAATATAGAAAATTTAAATTATATAATTTACATATGCAATACTTATATAATTACAATTGATGCATAATGCTTATAAATAATAACTAATTTAATACATTAATTGTTTATAAAGTTCCTATTTAATATATAATATATATACATTATAATTTCAGTTAGTATATATATATATATATTAATGTTGATTATATAAATTTAAAATTATTTTATAAACTTATATCGATAACCCTTATATACATTAGTTAATATTAATAATTTAATTATACAAAGTTAATATTAATATCCTTTTATGTAAAGAAGAAACGTCCGATGTTTTATATCCCCGGTTCCGATACGGATCTGGATCCGGATCCGGCTGGATTCGCATAGGATGACCAAGATCCAGTTCCACATAGAAAGTGATTAATCGAAGTGCTTCATCCTACTTCAAAACATAAAAGATCATTGTTGTCATCATATACAACCAGAAGTGGTTTCTCCAAATATGTCTATAAATGTTTGCTACAAAGAAGGGTTGTCATCTAATCAGCCCACAAGTGGTAGTTGGCCCTGTTAAGATGGGGTAAAAGGAATTTTCATCCAAAGATGACACAGTACTAGCACATATTTGTAGTAAATTTTGGTTGTAACAAGGAAAAAAGGAGGGCATTGCCCTTAAATAGTGCACAAAACTACATCAACTTCGCAGAGCTAATGGTTCACTTGAGGAGGACACGACGAAGATTTGAAGTACGTTTGGTGATCATTTTCATGATATTTTTTTCTCCTTACCTTTCGTTGGATTTGCTTGTGGTTGCCATGAATGCGTGCTATAGAGTGGTCCCCCACAAAGTCTCTGTTGTAGATTGTGATAGATTGGATAGGGACGTTATGAAGGAGAAGCGTTTTGCAGCTTTATGCTTGATGAAAAATGGGAAGTCCCCTGGGATTGATTGTTTTCCTTGTGAATTTTACAAGGCTACATAGGAGACTGTAGGGGATGATTTTTGTTGTCTAATCTCTTAGGCCTTTTCCACGTGTTATTTGATGGAGTTCGTTAATCAAGGTTTGATTAAACTTATTCCAAAGAATGTTGTTAGAGATTCTATAGGTGGGTATTGTCCTATAACCTTGTTGAGTGTCACCTATAAAATTATGGCCAAGGCTGTGGCATTGCGTTTGAGAGATGTAGCTAGGAAGATTGTGTGCAAAGAGATGATGGCCTTTGTACAGGGGTGATTTATTCTAGACACTGTAATTTTAGCTTGGGATGCTATGGAGTCGGCTAAGGAGACTGGTCAACAGGCTCTCTTTTTGAAGATTGACTTTGACAAAGCCTATGATTGAATTGATTGGACATTCAATACTGATATGCTGACCTTCCTTGGCTTTTGTTCACGATGTGTGGGGATGGTTAGTACCCTTTTTTCTTGTGCCCTTGTGTTTTTTTTGGTGAATAACACATTGTCTCCCTGTATTACCTCTTCAGATCTATTATGCAAGGGTGGCCCTTGGTTCCTTATCTTTATGTGTTGACAGTAGATGCCCTTGATTACTTGTTGGAGTCTACTTGTTTGCAGGGTCGATTGAGGGGTGTGTGTTTGCTAGATGATTCAGAGGCGATGAACATCATTTTGTAGATGATTCACTCCTGTGTATATGAGTTGATCAGGATTTAGTGGTTGATGCTGTTATCACCATTTAATTTTTCAAGGTGAAATTGAGATTTCAGGGTTAGCGAGGTGCTAAACCGATTTAGAAGTCAGATAAATTTGGGGAAATGCCAGAAATGGCAAAAGAGATTAAATTTGGTGGAGGTGTTAGGCAAATCGGGCTCGAAAGGCCATAGATCACCTTTCACCGAGATCAACGATTAGGAGAGATTTCGGGGATGGAAACAATGCGGAGGTTAAAATGTCCAAGCGGGCCCGAAATTCCAACCGTGGTTTCCCGTAAAGATACGTGGCGTCCTCAGACGCATTTCGGGGGGAACAACGGGTGAACTCAAAACTAATCCATCACGCCCCGAAATCACGTGTTAAGTGTCATTAAATGTGTCAAATCCAAGGGTCACATGTGGAAAGGAAACCTGACAGCTAGTCTAATCATCTCGAGACACTTGTTTAGGTACCATTCGTCCGTGCAATACCAAGTAAGCGCTACCAAATAACCGATCTAAGACTCATCATTGGAAATCGATGGTTGAACGTGAGAGGCCGTTATCCCTGTAAGGACTTTCGTCAGTAGCCCATGATTAGTTCTCAATGGCAACTGTTACTCAAAACACAAGTGAAATTACTCTATTTTGGGTAATTGACGGTTTATTCCAGAGCAAAATACCTGCAAATCGAATCACTCGTCCAATTCAGGTACAACTAAGGAGAAAGATCCAGTGATTTTCGGCGAACCAGGAAATTCAAATAATATTATTGAGTTGAGTTAGACTGTGGGGTGTGGTTAGGGATGGGTTAGGGGAAAGTGAGGAGGGAATAAAAGATATTTTCCGCCTCTCATTTCCTCATTTTTTCTATTTGTGTTTTCTTGAGCTTGGAGGAGAGAGCAAAGGAAAGCTTGGAGGAGCAAAGAGGAGCTTGGAGGAGAGAACAAAGAGGAGCTTGGAGGAGATAGGAAAGAGGAGTTTGAAGGAGAGAACAAAGAGGAGCTTGGAGTAGAGAACAAAGGCAACCATCTATCTCAACTTTCAACTTGCAAGATTCAAGAGCTAAAGAAGTAAGCCCAAACCCCAACTCTCTCATTTCCTTGGGTTAAATTTGTTTATGGTTTTTTCCTCCTCACCTACTCTTTC
>SNQJ01S0139312.1:0-25232 GCA_010110895.2 Picea sitchensis | reverse complement strand
AAACATGCTCCCTTTAAGATATTATGACCTGCTAATTAGCATGGACTGGTTGGTCTCCCATAAAACCAATTTGGACTGCTACAATAAAACTTTGGAGTGTGAAGATGAAGAAGGGGGAAATATAACCCTACAAGGGATTCAAAATCCTGTCTCAGTGAGACAAATATAATCCCTTCAAGTGAAGAAGTACTGCATAAAATGATGACCTTTATATATAATACAAGTGTTGAACTCTGTTGAGAACAATAAACCAAGCCTAGAGGACCATCCCATATTAAGAGAGTATAAATATGTGTTTCCAGAAAAGGTACCAGGTCTACCTCCAAAAAGAGATATTGAATTTTCAATAGAACTTGTACTAGGAGCAGTGCCAGTGTCTAGAAAACCCAATAGAATGAGTACACCAAAGTTGGTTGAGCTCAATCTACAGCTAAAGGATATGATGGACAAAGGATACATTATTCCTAGTGTGTCTCCATGGGGAGCACCCGCCTTGTTTGTGAAAAAGAAGGATGGCACACTCAGGTTGTGCACAGACTATATACAACTCAATAAGATGACCATTAAGAGTAAGTATCCCTTACCAAGGATCGATGACTTGTTTGACCAATTAAAGAGTTATACAATTTTCTCCAAGATTGTCTTGAGGTATGGATATCATCAGTTCTGAATTAAGGACGAAGACATCCAAAAAACAACCTTTAGGACAAGATATGGTCACTATGAATTTGTGGTGGTGTCATTTGGGCTTACCAATGCACCAACCAATTTTATGTGCTTAATGAATAATGTACTCAATAAGTTCTTGGAAAAATTTGTATTGGTTTTCATTGATGGAATCCTAATCTATTCTAAGAATAGGGAAGAGCATGAAGAAAATCTCAAGCTATTTCTTCAAGTACTAAGAGAACATCAACTCTATGCTAAGTTTAGTAAGTGTGACCTTTTCCAGAAACAAGTCCATTCCTTAGGCCTGTTATTTCTAAAGAAGGAGTGGTAGTTGATCCTAACAAGATCAAATACATTATGGATTTTCCTACCCCAAAGGATGTATCTGATATCTAATCCTTTATGGGCCTAGAAGGATACTATAGGAGGTTCATAAAGGGATTTTACAACATCGGTTTCCCAATCACCTCCCTTCAAAAAAATGGAGTTAAATTCATTTGGAGATTAGAATGTGAAGAGAAATTCCAAGAGATGAAATATCTTCTAACCAATGCACCTATGTTGAATATTGAAACCTAAAAAGGGACTTCCTTGTGTGTAAAAATGCCTACAAGGAAGGGCTTAGGGGAGTCCTTATGCAAGAAGGACATGTAATTTTCTACGAATCCATAAAATTGAATGAGCATGAAATCAATTAAGTGACTCATGATATATAATTGGCTTCCATAGTACATGCTTTAAAAATGTGTAGGCATTACCTCCTAGGTAGAATATTTTTGCTTATGACAGACCATAGTGGGTTGAGATATATGTTTGATCAAGCAAAGATCAATGCTAGAAAATCTAGATGGATGGCTCTCCTTAGTGAGTTTTATTTTGAAATCAAACATATCAAAGGAAATTAAAATAGGGTGGTTGATTCCCTTAGCATAAGTATGAAAGTGATTCACTTGGAAACTGTAAGCACCTATGAAACAGACGTCAAGGAGAGAGTCAAAAGTGCACAAGAAACATATGCATTTTTCAAGACTATGGAATCATACTTAGAGAATGATCCCACAGGGATGAAGTATGAGGGTTATCAATTGTTGAATGATAGCCTACTAAATAACAAAGGTAGGTTGTACATTCCAAATTGTGACAACTTGAAGAGGTTCATAATGGATGAACTACACAAAATACCATACATTGGTCATCCTAGTTATCAGAAAATGATCACAACCACTAGGAAACTATTTTATTGGACTGGAATGAAAAAGTACATAGATGATTACTTATCCAAATGTATAGAATGTTAGCAAGTTAAGGAAGAGAATCGACATCCATCAGGTTTGTTGTATCCCCTACCAATCCCATAATGGAAATGGGAAACCATCTCCATGGATTTCATCTTAGGTTTACCAAGATCAACCAAACAGAATGATGCCATCATGGTAGTTGTGTAAAAACTGAGAAAGGATCCTCGCTTCATTTTCGTCAAGTCAAATTTCAAGGAAATATATATTTCCAGTATTTTCATGAAAGAAATATTTAGATTGCATTGTATGCCTAAATAAATCATATTCGACCGAGATACCAAATTTACTTCAAGATTTTGGAAATATCTATTTGTTGGTTTTGAAACTAAATTGTTGTTTAGTATAGCCTATCACCCTCAAAGTGATGGAAATATAGAGAGGGTAAACCAAGTCTAAGAGGACATGGTAAGGATGCATGTGATGCATCATCCCAAGAAGTGGGAAGACTACCTACCACTGGTATAATTTTCCTAAAACAATGGTTATCAAGAGTCATTGAAGATGAGCCATTTTGAGGCCCTCTATGGTAGACAATGCAAGGTTCTAATCAGCTGGGATAACCCAGTAGACAAAATTACAATCGGGTTAGATATGCTAAAAGAAATGGAACAAAAAGTAGTTCAGATAAAATACAATATGAAAATAGCTCAGGATAGATAGAAAATATATGAAGACAAAAAAAGGACTCCCGAAGATTTTAAAGAAGGGGATCATGTGTATCTCCAAGTTAGACCCAGGAAAATCTCCTTGAGAATAGGATCTTGTGCCAAGATGGCACCTTGGTATTGTGGACCCTTTCAAATTTTGTATAGAGTGGGACCTATAGCATATAGACTAACACTTCCTCCCATAGTGAAGGCACATACTGTTTTCCATGTTTTGTTACTGAAGAAATATGTACATGATTCTAATCATATAATTACTTGGTTTGTAATTCAGGTGGAACTAGAGGTAAAATTCCTGCCAAAACCACAATGCATAATAGACAGAAATGAAATCCCACTCAATAACATAACCATTGCATAGTTCAAGGTGTAGTGGAAAAACATTGGTCCATATGAAGCTACATGGGAAATGGAGGATGCCATGAAACATGCATACCCATTTTTGTTTGCTTATGTACATACAGAGCACATCAAAAAGTAGAACATCAAGGAAGATGTTCCTTTAAGGGGAAGGGGAATATAAAACACATGTTTCCCACATCTTGTAAATATAACTATAAATTTCCCATAGACTATGGGAAGACTAAATGTGTGTGGACATTAGAACCGATGAACCTTTTTATTATAAAAGATAATGTATATATGTATGCATTTATGTATTTATTTTATTAATGGATAATGTTTCATAACTTCTTAAGAGGTTTTTCCAAGGTAGATCACGATGATATGAGAGAGATGGTGAGGGGAAACAGAAATGGTTGAGATGACCCCCACTAGACTAGTACCTTACTGAATTTAATTACTTAGACCTAGAACAGTCCTCTGACCCAGAAATGAATTACCAGTGAGGCTAGAAGTTAGGAATCCCTCCTCAAGAGTTAACAAGGAGATGGGAAGAGTACCCATTTGCAAATATTCCCGACCTAACCATGAGTTGAGGTTTCGTACCCATGCAATCTTTATGAGGAAGGAAATAAAGGAAGGGATTCATGGGTTAGGGAGAGGAATCGAGGGACTAATCTCCCAAAGAGAGGAGAGTGATTTCATATCTCTGGATCAAAGGACAACTGAGAAAAAAAATTGTTTTGGGTGCAAGAAGTTGCTGGAATCATTTTCATTCCATGATCGACTCACCCCACGATCATCTTGATTTTACATGTCATCTTCCTCACTCATGCCCTAGTATCCTTGCCATGTTGTTCCCTTTGTCCTTTTCTTACTGTCCAATCATTTTTTGAAATGGAGCGCTACCAACTCATCAGGAGTTTTCGTAGCGCACTCCCTGTCTATCATATTCTACCATGACTTGTGGTTATGACATTGATGTCATATATTCCTTGTTTTCAGTGCCAGGGGTGGTTAAAATATGATTTCAAGGTTTCATATTTATCATCTCTGATAATAGTTTTTGAATTTTGAAAAACTCAAATTGTTGCTCTGCACAAACTACTAGTTCTGACCAGTTGGCAACAGCACTACCAGATATGATGTTGAGGTGGATTCGGAGGCCGAGCTTCTCGTGACTCTTTCTTGATATTTTGCTGAGGTCTCAAACTATCTTTATTCCATAGGTATTCCACGTTTTTCCTCTGCTACACATCAATTTCAAGGAGAATTAGCACTCGAAATTTTGGTAATTATCATGCCTGCATAGCTAGAGATATTTCCTCACACCATCCTATAGGTTTTTTCCCTCCATTCAAACCTACAGATCTTACCACTTGTCTATTGATTTTGATACACCTTCCTACCATTTCCACTGAGCTCACAGTATCCAAGCAGGTCTTATCCTTTGCATGCACGATGTGCTACCTAGAGATGCTACTCAAACTACATTGTCTCTCCCCTGCCTCCTTTGACAGTTGAGTTAGGTTGTTTCAACCCAGTTTTCAAAGACCATTACAGGGTATTCCTTCATCATATATTTTGCTCAGTATTCATGTCTGCACAAGTTCAAGGGAGTGATTTCTACAACCAGTTTTTACTAAGCTACCAACCAGTCTAGATTAAGGGAAATTCTTGTAAAGGGGTAGCCTTGTCCACTTGATATTTGACTCTTTAATCTTTCTAGTTATCACCACTCCATAGACCTAAATCTCTTATCCTAAACTATGGAGACTCCTCAAAAGAATAAGTCACACAATGGAGGTAATGCGGTTAGAACTAAGCCTGTAGACATGCATCTATTTGAGGCAAAGCCCATGGTCAGAGAAGTTTTTCAAAGTGTTGGATGCCTCTCTTTCTACCAAAATATGCAAAGAGGTCATCCTGAGGTGACAAGGAAGTTTTCCTTAAATTTTGATGGCCTGAAGACCAAGGTAGGGGACCTAGAATTTGAGGTGTTTGAGACCTATATTTCAACTGCTACAGGAATCCCTATCACTGGTGAGAGATGGTTTAAATCCATGGCCTTAGATGCAGCCTATGCCAAAGTTTTCCTTGAGGCTGAATATCAAGATGATAATATTTCTAAAGGTGTGCCAAGAAATCATCTGATTGAGCAGTTTGATAAAATATTGAGGATCATTCAGAGGTACTTTACATGTGAAGGGAGGTTCAATACACTATACCAGTACCATATAAGGCTTCTACTTCATTTTACTGGAAAAATTGAAATGAACATCCACTTCTATTTACTAAGGAGCATAGGCAAGATGTTAGACAGGGTTCAATCCAAGTCTAAGGATGTGGATACCATCATCTTTCATTATGGGTTGATTAGAATGTTGGTTTCTGAAGAATTGGGTAATAAGGATATCTCATGGGAACATTTCATTATTGCTTCTCACATGAAATTGCATATAGAAGCTAATCTTCAGTCGCATATAGCAATCCCTTTGTCATCCACCGATGTTGCTAAAGTAGGTACTAGCAAGAAAAGAAAGAGAAGAGTTCCTATTCAAGATCAAGAGGCCATCAAGGAGGTTGCAAGAACTGAGGAGGAGGATTATCATTCTCCACAGAGAGACCTTCCACGCCCTCCTGCACCAGAGTTAGAAGAGGTCCCTTCCTCTACCAAGATTATAAAAAAGAAAGGGAAGAAGCTACACTTATCCTCATCCCCTTCAGCAGCCAACACCAAGGTCAGAAGGCCTTTCACAAGGTCATCATCTCTGAAAGAGGATGTTAAGGAATAGGTCCTACCAAAGGTCTCTTCTTTAAAGAAGAATAAAGATAAAGGAAAATGAATTGAGAAACCTTCTTAGATAGGAGAACTAATCCCCATGCAGCAGGAAGATGAAGCCATTAAAAATCCTATCGATACTATTCACATCACTACTCCACCTAGAAGCTAGACGTTCAAAAGATTAATCAGGCAACTCAGGGATGCTAGGAAGGAAGTGGCTCATTTGAAAGAAGAAGCCATGTATGATAGGGTTAATATGAAAGAACTCATGGATGGCTACAACCACACTCTTGATGTATAAATTTTTGTGGAAAGAAAGGCCCGGCCTCTCCATAGGCATCTCAAAAACCTTTATAGGCATAACAGAGACTTTCAGTCTTAGAACAGAAATCTCAAAGAAGAGTTGCAACATTTCCAAGACGAGATGGCTCAAAGAAACTTGGATGTGTTGATTGAAGTTGCTATTGAACAAGAGAAGACAACAGCCAAAGAAATCATAGTTCCAGTGAAGAAGCCTACTACTACTAAAGGGAAGCATGTCTTTTTTCCAAAGGGAAGTCCTCCTTCCACAAGGAGTGTCAGGTTGATGAAGTAATTGGTGAGAGGTGAATTTCATTTTTGAGGATGGCCCCTTTTTGCAAGAATATGTAATTAAGGAAATACTTCCTCTGCCACCTATACAGGCTATACCAGCTTCTAAATTCATATTGTTCAGATTTTTGGTGATCTGCAAAGAGTTAATATTTTTTACACTAGTAGCGCAGACATTATGTAATGCTTTAGCGCTACAAAATTGTCTAATTTTCAAAGTTATATCTGTATTCTTTCTATAACGATACCTGATTTCCTAAGAATGATGTAGCGATGGTGCTACTAACTGTCTGAGGGTTCTACCAAATATATCAGCATTGAAAAAATGGTGCTTTGAAGTCATTTGGGTGCTATCGAATTGCATGCAGACAGACAGGATGGCACTACCAAAATTCTGGAAGAGACCGAATTCTACACAGAGGCACATAGATTAGCGCTACTGAAATTTTGGTAGAGACCGAATTCTACACAGAGGTATACATGACTTGGCGCTACCCATTCAACATGACTATTTTGGAGGTCGCACTACGGAAGCTCTCTACCAAATGATGCTACCAATAGGTACCAGGAATATAGGGGGATTGGATTATCATCTTAACGAATGGATAATGATGTGGAATATAGACAAAGATAGCAGTTGATATCATGATGACAATTACAAGCATATAAAGGACACTTGGCACATATGGAGATGTGCATCAACAAAATATCAAGTTAGCTTGAAGTTGGTTGGATCTGTGGCCGACATTTTCCCTTTTTATAGCACAGTTGTTAGTTTAAGTTGTTAGATGAAATAAATACTAGGAGATTTTCATGGGAGGAAGGCCAACTCACACCTCCAGTTGTTTCCTCCCTTTTTTGTTATAAATAGATAGATGAAATGCTTCAATAGGTTGGAATGGTTGAGCTAGGCTCCCTTATACTGTAATATTTTGATGAAGTTACTGTGAACTGGTTATGTACTTGATTTGAGACATCTTGGTTAATAGAAAACAACTTTCTTATTCCAACTTATTTGCCTCTGATGTTGAAGTGTTCATGCTTGAATGATTCACATGAATTGTTGTGGTGATATTATGATGTATGTTTGATTACAAATTATTATGATGTTTCTTTAGTGTCCTTAAACTTTGAACTCAAGAAGATCTTGTGTTAGAGTTTTTCTTCCTTTGGTTGTTTGAAGACCTGATGTTTACAACAACCTCTACATTCCTCTCACTAAAGTTTTCCCTCTGTTCACATTTACTCCCACTTACTGATTGAATTTATTCAAGACCTCGATTTCTCGTGCATGCTAGCCCAAATTTATGAGTTAAAACATTATCATCTTGAGTATTATCTATTTGACCCCTTAAAAAACTCTTTTACATTTACATATAACCTGATGGTTATTAGGCTTGCCTTCCATGCAATCTGAAGGTGATTCCTAGTGCTAACACCTATGATTGGGTGGAAACATGCACCCCTCTTAGCATTTTCTTGATGATTTTGGTTTCTGATAAGTATTTTCATACTCTGTTTGTTGGAATGGAAGTGATGGTTGAATGTTTATGTTTATTTTTATGTTTAAATTTTATAGTGTTTGATAAATCATTATAAATACTTATTATTCTTCTGTAAACTTATGTAATTACATGATTCTTGTTTTCCTTTTCTTGGCAGCAGGAAAACTATAAGACATGGGTCTTTTAAATAATTTAAGAAAAAATCTACATGTTTTTTACTTGTTGAGAAACCCTTAGGGAAATCTTCCCAAAGAATGATTTTGTAATATAAGAGTCAGGGAATACTTCTCTAGAATACCTCGGTCATATCAACCTATTAATTCACCCTTCACAGGTCACTAAGTTCGAACTCTATGGAAGGAGGACACCTCCTTCAAATCCTTCACCTATGTGACTGAGGGCTCATGTCCATGGTTCTAACCAAATCGTGGCTAAGTGTTGGGTGTGTAGCCTCAAGGATTGTCCAACAATCCATATGATCAGGACCTTGGAACCCTTCACTAGGCCCGAAAGGAGATAAGATTTTCTAGCTTCATAAATCTAGGAGTTCGGTGCTCCAGGATGCTATGACTTTACACCCTCTAAAAAAAACAAAGAAAACCTGCTGGTGTGGTTATGAGAGAGGTTGACCAATATCCGGTGGTTCCCTTAACCGTGATTGTGGGATTTTTCGCACCGTTAAACCTTGATCCACTTAACATTCATGAAGTAACCTGAGTTGTAGACCCCAGGGTATTCAAGATCCTACTTGATCATTGAATCTACACCGAGGTCAATACGACGTTGACCACTTCGAGAGAATAGAGGTGTCATGGAATCAAATTACATGAATGTCGGAGTTTCAAATTAACAAGAACCATAGATATATGGATGCTTCAGAATATCCGTTGATCATTGGATCTACACCAAGGTCAGTCCGGTGTTGACCACTCTGGGAGAAAGAGGGTGGTAAGCGAGCGAAGCCCTCGAACGTTGAACTCACAAAGTGACAAGATCCTTATATCTAAGGATTTTTTGGCACCATTCCTGAACATCAGATCTAGACCATGGTCAGCCTAGCACTAACCAGTCTAAGAGAAAAGAGGAAGTTACATGACGGATTATCTGAACGTCGAACTTGTAAAGTAATGGAGGCCATATATCTTTGGATCTAGGTGGGAACATCTTGACCATGAGATCTAAGGGGCATTAGAAGGCTTCCATTCCGAAGTAACGTGGCAGGATGATGTCACCCAGGGTGACATGGACCCATATTCAACATGACACATGTCACCTTGATTCATTCTTTTTGCAGACCCTATGTTCCCATTATAAAGTGACATGTGTTACCCACTGATGGGGCCACATGTCATCTCTGCCTTATCGTATGTCACTCCCTAGAACATATTCTCTTGGAATATTAGTGGGTGGAGTACTCAAGACCCACCTCTCCTTGCCTCTATATTTAATACACCATCACATGTAAGGCTGGACCCTTCGGGATTCTGGGACTTCAGAACTTGGGAGGTTTGGGGTGTAGTATCTTAGATAAGTTGAAAGGGCAGAAGGAAGGAGTCACATGGAAATATTTTGGGCTCCTTTGGGAGTTTAATATTTTGGGACTATAGAGGAAATGCACATAGAACAAAAAAGGGGTGTTCAACATGTTAAGAACCAAACTTCAATATAGCATAGAAAAACCTCAGGAAAAGTACTCAACGCCTTGAAAAAGAGATAATTTCAGATAATAAGCCTCTTCGAGGAACCCTCAGAAAGTACTCAACGTCTTGAAAGAGATAATTTCAGATAATAAGCTTCGGGGAGGGGGCAACCTCCCTTTACCCCACTTAAATGTTCAAGTACAAGATTATTCAAAATGAAAATGTCTCCTGGTATATATAGGGGACTAGGGGAGGTTTAATGGCCTAAAGCCGACATAAATAAAATAACATTACTAATCTAAATTAAATCTAATGGCTCAAAGCCGACATAAATAAATAACATTAATCTAATATGCCCCAATTAAGTGGTAATGAGCCAATATTAGGGCTTAACATACCCTCCTTGAGACAAGTGTTGTCCGGTGAACGCTTTTGAGTAACTTTGATGCTTCTGTATTATAGACTCATCTTCCCAAGTGGGAATCTTCAGCCTAAGAGCCTCCATTTAATGAGATACTCAAATGGATCTATTCCTAGTTGCTGGAATTCTTGTGTGTCGATGGCTTCAGTTCCACATGATTTTACTCTCGACAATTCGCAATATAGTTTGAACCGATCTTGTCACCTATAACCTTCTTTTTAAGCATGAAACATGGAAAACTGGGTTGTACTGCGGAAGATGCAGTACCAATTTGTATGCCATAGTACCTCAATTTTGCAACACCTTGTAAGGGGCCATATTACTTTGGTGATAATTTATTATCCTTTATTTTGCTTGAGGGACATATGTTTGTATGGTTGTAGTCTTAAAAATACCTAACTCTTACTTCAAAACTTATTTCACACTTTATGTTGATCTCAAGCTTGTTGTTTCATGACTGCGTCTCGCCGTTGTCCTTAAGATTTGGAGAATTTGTTGTTGATTCTCATGATCTTCCACCGCTTTTGAACCTTAGATTTTTCTTTTAAAGAATAAGTGATGGAAGGAGGGTGGTATCCATAAAGTGCCATAAATGGTGCTTATTATTTTGTTGGGTAAAGTAGAAAGGAAGTGTTATACCACCATTCCCACAAGGGTAACCATTTGAACCATTGTGTTTGTTTATCGTGAGACAAACAACGAAGGTAGCCTTCCCTAAATTTGTTCACTATCTCAGCTTGTCCATCAGGGATTGAGGATGATAGGATGAGCTATGAGCCACCTTGGAGTACTCCAAACAAGAAAATAATCTCATTCAAAAATGTCCAAAGTTGAATATGGGATCTCTGTCACTTACTTTAATCTTTGGGCTGCCATGTACTTTTGAACTGTCTCCATGAAATGCAAAGGGTAACCTGTACTAGCTTTCAAGGGATGAGATAGTGTGCATACTTGGTCAGCCTATCAACAATCACCAGGATGAAACTCTTTCCTTTGTGACTTTGGTAGCCTTGTGATGAAATCCATGAAACCTCCCAACACTTGGGATGGATATCGGTTGTAAAAGACCTGGTCTTAATTGTTTCAATTCTTATTTTGTTGGCAAACCACATTCTGCCACAAACCTTGAACATCAGTTTTAAAGGCCATCCTGTAAAAAAAATCCTCCTTCACTCTATGGTAGGTTTTCAAAAATCCCAGTGCCCTCCTACTGGAGAGGTGTGCGCTCTAATAGTACCTTTTTTTGAGTTGGGAGTTCTACATAAATATAAGAGATCTTTGTACCATAGTGAATCATTTTTCCATGTAAAATGTATCCCATGCACCGAATCCCTGCTGCAACCTTTGAATGAGAGTCCACACTTTTTCGGCCTTCTTTCCATTCAATCCTTGTTTCTATTATCCAATCTAAGTTGGATGATCGAGATAGCAATAAACAAGATGTGGGCCCTAACATCTTCATCCTTTCTCGAGAGTGCATCCGCCTACAACATTTTGCTTCCCTTTATATAGATGATTTCAAAATCATAGCCCAATATCTTGGTTACCTCCATTTTGTTGTTCTTCCTAAGATAGTCTTTGTTCCAAGAAGTATTTAAGATTATCATGATCTCGCTTTGACTTTGAAGTGCCTACCATTAGGTAAGGACGCCATTTTTTCAATGCATATGGTATTGCCATCATTTCCTTCTCATAAATGGGTTTGTGTGTCTTCCTTTGAGTGGTCGACTTTTCGTGCCGCTGATCTTCCTTCTTGCATTAGGACATCACCAATTCCATTTCCCAGGCATCACATTCCACACAAAGGTTTTTGTGAAGTCCGAGTGGTCAAGACAGAGTCAGTATACATCACTTTTAAGTTGTTCAAAAAGATTTAGTTGCCTCTCGGAGTCCATGAAAATGCATCCTTCTAGTTAGTGTCGCGAAGGTGTCAGCTATTCTTCCATAGTTCCTAAAAAAACTTGGGTAGTAATCAAACCCAAAAATCCTCTCTAAGATTTTTAATGTTTTTAAATCGTCTGTCCATCATGGTCTAATCTTGTTAGGGTCTACCTTGACACCTTCATGAGATACAATATGACCCAAATATTATACCTCTCTCTTACTCCAAAGAAACATTTGGATGGTTTAGCATATGGGCTTGTTGCTCCTTTAGTAGTTGTAGCATCTTGTCAACATAAGTTGCATATGATCCTCCTAAGATTTGCTATAGATTAATATATCATCAAAAAATACTAACACAAATTAAGAAGGGCTTAAAAAATGGAATTCATCAACCCAAAAACAACATTCCGAAATCATGAAGGCCAAAAGGCATGACTAAAAAATTCATAATGGCCATCATGAGTTCTGAAGATGTTTTGGATATCTTTCCTTCATTCTGATCTGAGGATACCCTGAACATAGATCCAATTTGTGAAATAGATTGCTCCATGTGGTTCATCTAACAATTCATCAATCACTTCGGAATGGGAAACTTCTATCTTTAATAGTGATCTTGCTTGATCTCTATAATCCGGACACATACTTAAGGATATCTTCTTGAATACCATTGGCCTTCCACTGGGTGCAAGTAAGAACTTTGGCTAGGTCTAATAATGCCACCAACATTTCTTCAACCATACTAATTTCACTCTTCTCGAAAGCATAAGGGTATCTCATGGCCTAATGTTAGGAGGAACACTCCTAGGAATTAGGTGAATTAGGTGAATTTCATGATCAAGTGATTTCGAGTGTGTGGGAGACCTTTGGGAACATCTTCAAATACTTTGAATGCTTTATCAATGATCCTTTGGAGAACCTGAGGAAAGGATGTCTTAGATGTTTGAACATTCAGTGAGCATATAGTTGTGCAATAATGCCTTGATGCCCCTCTTTTCAATACTCTTGTCGCTGCTAGAGATTATCACTTACCTAGTTTCCGGTGATACCTCAACTCAATTTTTCCTTTCCGATAAAAATTTCATGAAAAGTTTTGAAAATTAAAAGCCAATTGTCTTTAATGATTGTAACCATTGGATTCTAGTACAACATCCCACTTTCACCCATGGGTATAGAAATCATTGACTATTCATTACATATTCCCCATAGTAAGATTGATATTATTGCATTTTCTCAAGCAATTGATAGTTCTTCCATTTCCAATCATTACTTGAAACTATATTGGATATACAAAGCAATTGAGATCTCAATAATTTGTGGTGAATGAAATTATGAGTACCGGCCAATCAATTAGACTATTACCTTTTTCTTTGATGTATCCTTCCGATCTGAGGGTTTGAGGAGTGCTAATTCCATCCAATGCATCAGACGACATCGGGAGTTAAACTGCATCTAAATTGTTTCTACATTTTCATCTTTCTTTGAGATGGTTCTTGTTCTGTTCTTCTCTTCCTCTTCACAATCTATGTGTAATAATTCTTTCTCGCCACACTTATGTCCCTACTCAGACTTGTCATTGCCAATTAAAGCATAAACCTTTGCTTTCTTTTCCTCCAATTGACTGAGGTACAACCTTGTAGGTTGAGTGTTTTAGGAGAAGGAGCATTTCACTCTCTATAGATGTTGTGGGATAGGTCCTTCTAGCAGCCATACTATATTTTACTTTCAACATTTCTTGCCATCTTAAATGCATTCTCCAATGATTTGGGTTCCCAAATAACCTCATGTTGAATGTCATCCTTTTAAAGTTCCTATGAATACATCAATCAAGTGCTCATCCGGAAATATCTACATCTTTATATTCAATCTTTGAAGTTCTCAATGCTCTAATCCTAACCTTTTGCTTGAGATTTATCAATCACAAAGAAGGTGGCTGTCTTTGTATCCTCATAGTGATATCATTTCTTTTCCAAGTGAAAATTGTCCAAGTGACAAGTGCGATTTATGAAGAACAAAGCCATCGATACCAAACAAATTGATTGAAGTTCTAAATATAAAGAAGCAATTCGCATCTTTTGTGTATAAAATACTATGGAGATCAAAGAATTGCTCCATCCAAGTATCCATGTGATTGGTCCTTGCCATCAAACTTCCCTCATATCGATCTTAGGAACGTGCATGGTCGGGTCTTCAAACCAAAGTTGGAGTTTCTCCATTCTTGATTAACCTTCCAAGTCCATCATGAATTCTATGGGATGCATTTTCACTTTCTGTGTGCTCTTCTCCAAGTTATGAAATTTTTCAATACTTCCATGATATCCCTTTTAAACCATCTATCTGTAGTGTGTCCATTGAATCCATCTTTAGTTTCCATCAATCCATCTTAGCTTCCATTGAATTCATCTTATTTTGTAGTTCATTTATGTCCCTAATGATTTCTTCACCTTCACCAAGAGTCAAAGTAGGATTTTCCGGAGGCTTATTTGGTGTAGAAGTTCCCTTTTGGGGTGGCATGTTGGCCATATCACTTTTGAACCTTTGATTTTGAGGTGGTTCTAGACAGATTTTTCCAAGTATTCTCCCACTTTTGGCCCTTCCGGTATGAAACTTTATTCATGTATTTCTCCTGACATTTATTCTCATAATGCCAATGTGTCTCGATCAAAATTGGATGTGCTATGGAATTCATTTTAGAATCCTTCAACTTGCAGATTTTTGGCTTTCCAGAGAGGATCTCACTTCAGATAGAATGCCCCATAAATAATTGATATCAAATTTTGAAACTCACACTCAAAATACTAAATAAATGTCCACATCCAATGCCACTTCATCCACTCAATTTGGATACCTAGAAAGAAGTTATGATTGTTTCTTTTATTTGAATACCTTCTTGAGACTAGCTGGAATAGACTAGTCAGATACCTCCCTATTTTACACAAGGTGTATCTACAAATATATGATGACCTAGAATCTGAAAATTTTACCAAATGTAATACTAATTTCTAAATGGCTCCCAAAGTGAAGTAGTCTGAAACGTTGTAGAAAAATTTTTTATAGAGAAATTTCCGCAAAGACTCAGTTCAGGTTGATTCAAGAACCCTATCTTGTAGAAGCTATATCTCCGAAAGTATAAGGCTTTCAGATTGAATTTTAACCCAACGTACCTTGATCCGGCTACTAAAAACCTTTTTAAGCAGTTCCTTCTGAAACTTGTAGAAAAAAATTTATAACAAAATTCCACTCTGTGTCCTTCAGATGTAGTAGCCAAAACCCCTAAGACCTCGAAAGCTCGAGCAATTATGTTAAGAACCAAAACTTCAATAGCATAGAAAACTCTCAGAAAAAGTACTCAACACGCCTTTGAAAAGAGATACTTCAGATACTAAGTCTCTGAGGGGGCAACCTCCTTTACTCCCATTTAAATGTTCAAGTACAAGATGATTCAAATGAAAATGTCTCCCTTGGTATATATAGGAGACTAGGAGGTTTGAACGGCCTAAAGCCATATAAATAAAATAACATTAATATAAATTAAAACTAATGGCCTAAAGCCGACATAAATAAAATAACATTACTAATCTAATATGCCCCAATTAAGTGGTAATGAGCCAATATTAGGGCTTAACACAACATCGAAAACCAAATTTCCCTTAATCTTATGTGTTATACGAGGATCAAGCTCTGACATTGGATTGGACAGCGGATGGACTTCCATCATAGATGTAGGAATGTTAGGGAATCTTCGACACTTCATGGAACTTGGGATGATATGAATGAGATGGACCTATGTGGGCACCACGTGTCCCTTGAATAATAACACCCAAAGAGATTTGGAATGGTGTATCTCCCAATATAGAGCTCAGATTTGAGCAAGGTAGCAGTTGTTAGACAACTCTTGATGAGTATAAGAGGATGAATACCCTGGGGAAATGATTCAAGATTATTAAGAAAACAAAAATTTTGATTCCCCATCCCTAAAAATGGTACCTAGGGGTCGGGTATGTTATAGTCACCAATTACTACTTTGAGTGGAAATCAACAATGTTATGTCAGGGGCTCTTATGGAAGTCACACCACTTCCCTGTATCTTTCTTCATCTTTCCATTGTCCTTCTTTTCGTATAGCTTAGAATAGTTTTCCCAAGGCTATCCATATTTCATATGTCCTTTTTTCTATGGGTTGGGGCTTCCCTTTCCCTACTTATCCTATGAGGGGTTCCCAGACCCAAACTGCCGCATCTTTTGTTTAAGCTTCTGCTCAATTTTGACGACATATCGATAGGTTGCACCCAAGGATGAGATGTCCAAAAACTCCATTTATTCCTGGATGTATCTATGAAGACCACCGTGATACTTAAGAACTGTATTTAACTCATAATATTTGATACCCAACCTGATGCGCAAGGTATGGAATATATTTTTGAACAATGACACTGCTTGGTCCCTTTCCTGTCACAGTTTGGTCTATTTTGTATAGAGGTCGTCATAACTTTCAAAAGGGTGGTATTGTTCCTTGATAGAATCCATAAAGGACTCCCAGGTGAGCGCGACTATAAATAATTAGGGTTCCTCTATTTCGTTTTTCTCACAGAAAGTCCCCCACCAATCTTTGATATGGGGAACAACTTTGAGGAGCGCAAAAGTAATGTTTTCTATATTATTAAAGTTATGGAATAAAAAAATACCCTTCTTGTAGATTCATCCATTTTTCTACAACATGTACGTCTATATTAACTTCAAATATAGGAATATAAAAGTTGATCTATACCTTGAAGGGAGCGATGCCTCCTCTCGAGGAATATGTGTTGCTTGTTGGTAGTCATTGTAGGATTTACGCAAAATTATCCATCATCTCGTTCCTCTATTGCACGAGGGCTTCCTCGAGAAATAGTTTGAAAGGATATCCTATCTCAGAGTCTTTATTTTCTCCCTCCATGGAAGGTCACTTGAGAATGCGATAGATTTTTTTCTCAATATAAGAAAGCTCGAGAACCAACTCTATGTACCTTGACCTCATTGGGAACATGCACTAAGAATGACAAGGAACAAATTTCTTTGATACCACTAATCCATATTTTATGAGAAGAACAAAATGAAAACAAATTATTATTATTATTATTATTAACACAAAGACATAGGGAACAATAATAGAGACACGGTAAAATTGGCTTCTATTTAATAAACAAATATGTTGAAACTGTAAAATGCAGACTGAAAAACAAGCTTGTTAGTATGGTGACAACTTATCTCTAAGAAGAGATGTGATGGCTATGCTCATTCACAAGAAGATGATTTAAATGAGGCTCTCAAATAATTTTTACAATATACATGAATTCCAAAACCCTAGACATCAAAAAACCTAACCCTAGTATATGAAGTGCCAAAAGTCATGTGGGCCTCGTTGGGGTAAGTTAGTACATCAACTTCCCAGGGTTGTAAATTTTGCATAGGATCTTTGTTTTAGGAGAAAAATATCCCATTGGAAAGGTATATCCGAGGAATACATGTTATTCCATAAAAATCTAACTCCGACTACAGTTTTACAAACGCTATTTAGGGCCTCAAAATGGCCTCGGAAGTTCAAGACCCGAAAACTAGCAAAAAGATGCCAAACTAAAACATTGCCAAAATGAGCCAGTTGGAATAGGTGGGTGGCTACCGATATCCATATGGATCAGAACTCCCAAATAAGCGAAAGTTTTTTCAATTTAAAATCTTGATACCATGAAAGGGAGACTTGTTTTACTTTAGAAATATTGTTTGACATATGTTGCATGAAAGAGCACCCAACGTTCAATTTCATATGAACCCAAGAATCAATAATGAGCCACCTTTAGTATTTTTCCTTCAACCAATATTGATTGAAATTAAAGGGGGCAAGGGGATAACGTTTTCAAATATTTATAAGGATAGGAATATTTTCTGATATACCCCCCATGGACACCGAAGATTTAATAATCTAGGGGTTTTCCAATGTATTTCAGATATCAGGAACCTGTCCAACCTTTTGGTTACCATATCATGACCTTTATTCCCATTCCTCTAATATAGAGATAAATTTGGGGGTTCCAAGTCAAATAGATAATGGGAAACTATCTAATGCATGAAAAACCCCTTCATTGGATCTCTTATAGGGTGCCTCCCCAAAAAATTCATCAGTGACAAAATGAAGTTAGGGTCCCTTCCAATAATAACAATAGAGGCCTAGAGAATTCATCAATCACTTACACCTTCCCCAAAATGGATCTTATCATCTAAGGCCCATAAATATTAAAATTATAAAGGAATATAACAAATATCAATCCTCCACATCCACCCCAATTCCTAATTGAGTAATCCATAAGGAAACAATCCTAAAGTTTGGACCCCATGTTGAAATTAATCCACTAGAGAAGCATATTGAATAAACCACACAAAAAGACCATTCACATAACCAGGGTTTGAAATATTCCACCACCCTTTCCCCCAAACACATTGTTTCTTGTATTAAGAGGATATCATGTTTACATTCAACAACAAGTCTTTTTAGGGCCTAAATGTTTGGGGCACCCCCTACACCATGAGCATTGAAGAAGAAAATGATCATTTTGAACCTTTGATCAAGGATTTCCCCACTCCAAGGGACCTAATGATAGTATCTTGATTTCAATCTTTAATTTACTTCATAGCATTGATCTGGGATAATGAAAAATTAGATTTTATTCCAACCTGAGAAGCCACCCCATTCTCCATTGAAATTCCCCTGATGAAATCTTCTGAGATCCCTTTCTTCACCTTCGACCTCAACAAGTATTCTTATTTTAAAAAATACTTAGAGGAGAAGGTACATGAGGGAGAAACAGAGGGAGGAAATGATGATGGAGACTCCAAGGATGACTTAGAGGTTGAGCCTTAACCAAAACTAGGCATGGAAGGGTTCAATTCATGGCACATACCTAGATCTAAAATGACAGGTTGGATCAACCCCACTTTGAGAGAACAAAGGGGGGAATAAATATGAGAAACAAAAACCCACTTTAGAGTCCAATGACTTGCACTTCGCTTCCACCAAGGATACAAAATCATCATTTGAAAAAGATGGAACTTTTGAAATAGGACATGTTGACTTAACTAAAATTTGTATTTGATGAACCCCCAGGGAGAGGACACCTGGCATGATATCCCAAGAGACCAAGGGAATATTCCAAAAATCATTTTTCACTTTTTCCACCTTCTCACCAATAGCATCCTTTGCATCAACCTTCCTTTTCCAAGATTTTTTAAATGGAGGGTGTTATCACATAGTGTTGTCAATGGCCATAGGTGTGTGTCAATATATGTGATTCTGTAGTCTTTCCCTATCTCTATCCTTTTCGCAAACCAAATCTTAAGTTTTCCCCCCTTCAACTTGTAAATCGTTCTTTGTTTTCCCTTGTTCATTTGTGTGCCCTGATATTCCTTAAATGTATTACCCAAGTGAAATATTGGCCCCAAGACCCTCTTTTTTCTCCAAGGGCAAGCACTCGCATCCTGTGTTTCAATCACTGATCTCCCTATTTTCTCATATCACAGCCAGTCGTCCAAATTCTTGATCGTGCAGGCCGCATCCATGAACACAAAGTGCAGCTTTCTTAGTAGTCTTTTTTGGGATTGAAGCATAAGCAAAAGGAATTTTTAATCTTTCAACAAAAAATATTCCCAGAACTATCTAGATCAGTGGCTCACGGGCATTCGGGACTGCCAACTTGCACGAAGTATAGTTCCAGAGGAAAAGGCCCCAAAGTGAGTATGAATTGTTGATCTTAAAGGGGTCAGGTGGCACTTGATCCAAGCCTTCGTGTAAATGAGCTTCAGGAGATTTGAAATGAGAAATGCTTAGAAGTCTCGAAGACCTAAAGAGTCGAAGCTGCCAAAGTGATGAATTTTTCGAAGCTATTAAAGTGGCTGAAGGCCCGAAATAGATCTGAGTCATTGATCAACAAGAGCCACGCATCATCAGATCTGTCACTTCAAGATTTTTACTTCGAGATTTTTAAAATGAGAAACATTGCAAAGTCCCGAAGGACCGAAGCCCAAAGTGGCCGAAGTTTCAAAGTGCCAAAAGTGATGTAGTACCCGAAGTCCCAAAGCACTCAAAGTCCAAAAGCACCTGAAGAGAATCTGAGCTATCGATTAGTAGGAGCCACGCATCGCCAAATCCTTCACTCTGGATAAAAGCAGCAGAAGACAAATGGAATTTGAGAATTGAAATTCACAAAGGCCAATCCGTGAAGTAAATATCGACCGTTGTTTTGAAGGGGAATATCAGATCCATTAATCTAAAAAGCACCAGAGCTGAGCCGTTGATCAGAGGGCCCAATCTTATATCGCAATATAAACAGTCACGCCAAATTATGAGGTTGAAAGGTGCACACGTTTTACTATCTCATGGGCGGATCGAAATCAAAGCGATGGTTTTTAGAAAGGGACGCATGGTGGTTCATGGTGAATTGTGGCGACAAAAGAGGTTTTCTTTCATACCATCGTTGGTAGTGCTTGCAATTGTGCAATTATGTAGGGTCATGGCCCTAGGTCACATTGAATATGGAGTGATGGAGAGGAGATGCTCAAAAGGCTAAAAGTGCCCATATTTGGTCACAGAAGAAGATATGCTTGGCCTCGAGGCGTCGGGATTGACTTGAAGAAGTCGTGGGTATTGCCTGGAAAATTCATGGGTGTCAGGCCTCATCCTGATCCTGATGAAGGTAGTTAATGGAAATGGGGGCGGTGGTTGAGACCTCATCTCACCCCATAAATGGAATGCATGGAGAGAAGAGTCATGGGGACCAATTGTCAATCTAAAGCTCCCTGGTGGATAGATTTTTTAGCAGAGCCCGCACTGAGTTGGACTCACATCTGACATAAGAAGGCCTGCACAGTCTGATAGAGCAAGAGCCAACTAAAAAATTTGAATACAATGGTCTAATCACACTCCTGGTGGTTGCAAGAGTTCTGAGTATAAGTATTTAGTTCTGATATTTTGTTAAAGGTTGAATGGTTGAGCTAGTCTCCCTACTATTGTAATATTTTGATGAAGAACATTGGTTCTCTGGTTATGTACTTGATTTGAGACTTCTTGATTAATCTAAGTCAGCTTTCTTACCCCATCTTATTTTCCTCTAATACTGAGAGAGTTCATGAATGACTGATTCACATGAATTGTTGTAATTGTATTATGATGAATGTTTGATTATAGTGTTGTTATGATTTATTTCATTTTACTTGAAATTTGAATCCAATACGATATTGTGTTTAATGTTTTCCTCCTTAGGCTATTGGAAGACCCAATGTCCACAGCAAATCTCTACACTCTTGTCACAAAATCCTTCCCTCTATTCACCCTTAAACTTACTAACTAAATTTGATTCCAGACCTCAATTGCTTATGCATGCTAGTGCAGATTTTTGAGTTAGAACGTTATTATCATTGAGTCTTCTCCAATTGACCACCTAAAACTCATTTACATTTACTGTATAAACTGATGGGTATTGGGCTTACCTTCTATGCAATCTGAAGGTGAATTCTAGTGCTAACATTTATGGCATCATTGTCGGGAAACAAATTGAAGACATTTCCCTAGAATAGAACAACAAAGAAGATTTGATTATGAAGGTGAATCAAATATCAGTACCATTGAAGATTGCAGCTTGCACCTAGTGACTCCATTGTTTTGACCCCACTGTTTCAGTCTTGGCTCTGAAGGGTAGACACATGAGGTATAATCCACAGCTACCTCTGTCTACACCTGAAGCTGACCCAAAGAGGATTATTAAGAAAGGAAATCTTTCTCAAGAAGGATTTTTGTTGTTATCCCAGATTGAAAAGCTCCCTGGGAAGAACGACATTGTAGAGAGCTAGTTTTGGATGGTGAACTAAAGTTGGACACATAATTCTGACTAATTATCTTTCACCATGGTGAATCCACTGTGCAGAATCTGTTGGTGACTCCATTGAAGGGAGACAAATCAAAAGGCTATGGAATATATACTAGCCAAGAGATTTACCCCCTTCAATTTCTCATCCATCGTTGGTTATCCACATCCAGTGTTGGCTATAAATGAATGGTATGATTATCTTCCAAGATTCAGAGGAAGAAAGCACGACCATCCCGGTAAGCACTTATTATAATTTCATATATGCATGCTTGAACATGGATTCTTTCACGAGGATTTATTGATCAAGATGTTCAAATTTTTTTTAGAGGAAGATGCTCGTGAATGGTGTCCATCTCTCCCTGCTGCTAATATCCATTCTTTGAAGGATTTTCACAATGCTTTTAATTCATACTATGAGAATATTTACATGTCTCATCTTATTTTGGAATACTTTTGTAAGAAGTTTGCATTCCACATCTAGTAGATGATAGAGTCTTCCTCGTGTGATGAGTCTGGTGAAGATTTGATTGAAAGAGAAAGTGAGGATAAAAGCGAGTATTATGAAAATGTGGATGAAATATTTTATCTTTATATTTCCCGAGAAGAAGGCCTTCCAAATATGAGTGTTGATAGTGTTGATGATTGCATAGCCATAGATGTATCATATTCTTCCCCTGATGCACCTACTGTCTCAGTTGTAAAAGAAGAGATAGTTGTGGAGGAGGATTCTTCTATTTTCCTTCAAGAGGTTTCACATGATGTATTTTCACCTAGGATTGAAGAGAAGAATCAAGAGGTCGCTCATTTTTCTTTGCAAGATAAAATATTTTTGCGCTCACCCATCTTTGATGAGTACTCGGATGAAGAAGAGTAGATCCCTACATTACATTTTTTTGACTTGGGGAGAAGCTAGCCTGTGTATGACAACTATGAATCAGATTTTGATGTGGATATGAAGGATTTCCAAGACCATACTATAGAGACTTTTCCTTTATTTAGTAGGGAAAATCATTGGGTGGAAATCAACCATCCTAGGCCCGTAGAAGACATTGAGCAGCATGTTAGGGAGAATCACCCATTCATTGATATACATGAAGAGATTTCTTGCCTTCAGTTGGCTGGCATTATCAGAGCAAACAAAGAGGAAGTTAATAAGCAGCCTACATCAACCTTTCACTCACATGTGTTTTCCACAGACATTCAGTCGAATGTGAGCAGTTGTAAGACAGAGCATGTTTTTTGTTACCAACCCAGTAAGTTTGATCCCCTATTTTATGACCTCGTAGGGGAGTACATGGAGTTTCTTTTTTTCCAGGTATTGAAGACTCCAAAATTTATCTTTCCTTCAGCACTAGGAGGAGAGATGAAAAATTTAATCGTTTTTTTGTCACAGTTTCATTATCTTTATTTGATCAGTGACAGAGTAAATAAGTTTTCAGTTAGGAGGTTACTTGACTGGCTATGGTGGAAGTCCACTTTCACCTAGCACTTTGTAAAAATCAATTATTCTAGGAGTGTACATAAATAATCTCCTTCTGGAGCCCATGTGTTTGTTTTCAGTTTTAGTAGAGTAGTGTACATATCTCCCCGTTTTCTTCAGCGAAATTTTTGAGCTAGACTCCATAGCCAAACAGCTAAGGCACTAGAACTGCACGCTCTTGGCCGCTCGCAGGGAGCATGCCATCCCCTATGGAGCCAAATGTTATCACATAGGTTTTTCAAGGTCCATAGGTGTGTGTCGATATACCTGAGTCTATATTATTTCCCCGTCTCTATCCTTTTCACAGACCAAATATTAATTTTTTCCCCCTTCGACTTGTAAATCATTCTCTATTTGCCCTTGTTCATTTATGTGCCCCGGTTTTCCTTAAATATATTACCTGAGTGAAATCTTGGCCCCAAGTCCCTCTATTTTCTCCAAGGGAAAGAAATCACATATTGTTTTTCAGCCACTAGTCTCCCTGTTTTCTCATCTCACAGCCAGTCATCCAAATCCTTGATCATGTAGGCCATAGCCATGAACACAAAGTGCATCTTTCTTAGTAGTTTGTTTTGGGATTGCAACATAAGAAGAAGAAAGTTTTAATCTTTCAATGATGAATATTCCCAGAACAGTCCATATCAATGACTCACGAGCATTCGGGAGTGCCAACTTACGTGAAGTATAGCGCCAGATAAAAAGGCCCCGAAGTGAATATGAACTGTTGATCTTAAAGGGGTCAGGTGGCATTCGATCCAAGCCTTCAGGTAAATGAGCTTAGGGATATTTGAAATGATAAATTCTTATAAGTCTCGAAGACTTGAAGCCACCAAAGCACCGAATTTTCCAAATTTGTCGAAGTGTTCGAAGGCCCGAAGTCCCTAAGGCCCGAAGTCCCTAAGGCCTGAAATAGATCTAAGTCGTTGATCAGTAAGAGCCACACATCATCAGATCTGTCGCTCCCAAAGTTTTACTCTATGATTTTTGAAATGAGAAACATTGCAAAGTCCCAAAGGGCCGAAGCCCAAAGTGGTCAAAGTGTCGAAGTGCCCAAAGTCCCAAAGTGCCCAAAGTCTTGAAGCACCTGAAGAGAATATGATTCATTGATCAGTAGGAGCCATGCATCACCAGATCCTTCTCTCTAGATAAAAGTAGCAACAAACAAATAGAGTTTGAGAATTGAAATTCCCAAAGGCCGATCCAAAAAGAAAATCCCAATCATTGTTTTTAAGGGGAAGATCTAATCCATCAATCTAAAAAGCGCCAGAGTTGAGTTGTTGATCAAAGGGAATAATATTAGATCACAAGATCAATGGTCACGCCAAATTGTGGTTTCAGAAGGTGCAGACATTTTAAAATCTCAGGGGCGGGCCACAATCAGAACCGTGGTTTTTATAAAGGAGCGCATGGCAGTTCATGGTGAATTGTAGGGACAAAAGCAGTTTTCTTTCAAACCACCCTTGGTAGCGCCCGCAATCGCGCAAGTGCATAGGGTCATGGCCCTAGGTCACATTGAATATGGAGCGATGTAGAGGATCTATGCCAAAGGTCGAAAGCGCCCGTATTTGGTCATAGAAGAATATCTTCTTGGCCTCGAGGCATTGGGATTGACTCGAAGAGGTCATGGGCACCGCCTGGAACATTCATAGGTGTCAAGCCTCGTCCTGATCCCAATGAAGGTAGTCAATGGAAATGGGGGTGGTGGTTGAGACCTCGTATCACCCCATAAATGGAATGCATGGAGAGAAGGGTCGTGGGGGTTGATTGTCAGTCCAAAGCTCCATGGTGGACAGATTTTCTCGCAAAGCCCGCACTGAGACGGGATCATGTCTAACGTAAGAAGGCCTGAATAGTCTGGCAGAGAAGGCACCGAATGAAAACTTTGAATGCAATGGTCTGATCACACTCCTGGTGGTTGCAGCAGTTATGAGTATAAGTAGTTAGTTTTGATATTTTGTTAAAGGTCGAATGGTTGAGCTAGGCTCCTTGCTATTGTAATATTTTGATGAAGAACATTGGTTCTCTATTTATGTACTTGATTTGAGACTTCTTGATTAATGTAA
>SNQJ01S0139310.1:9442-22720 GCA_010110895.2 Picea sitchensis | reverse complement strand
TGAGTATAGCAAGTTGGGTCTCAAGCTTGTCTCTCTTGAGGAGAATCGCTCTTGCACACCCAAGAAACCCTCCATGGAAGAAGAAAATAAAAACGAGGGAGCAGAAGATTCTATTAATCTGTTTCTTGAGCAAGCTCTCACGCGACAGAGGGACGAAATGATGGAGAATATTTCCCACATCCTTCAACGCCTGTCGATAATGACATGCGTGTCTTCATTAAGCAGCCACTTTGGAGGCACCCCGCCTTTCAAGGTACAAGTTAATTTTGATATTCCCGTATTTGAAGGTTAGATAGATGCAGATTCCCTAAACAAATTATTAAATCTTCTAGAAGGTTATTTCTCTATTCACCATTTTTCTGACAAGGAAAAGATCACCTTCGCACTCCTTAAGGATCTCCTCGATGTCAAACATTGGTGGGAAACTTACTAGGAGCAAAGTTCCACAGAGGAGTCTAGAATATATGGGGTCGATCCCACTTGGGATTTTTTTGTGGATGCGGTCAAGGAACAATATTACCTTGTTGGCAACTATGAAGACCAATACATGAGATGGACCACATTGTGGCAAGAGAGGGGCCAAGCATTGTCAAAGTTCACCAATACCTTCCATAAATTGTGCACCAAGATGGGTATCAAAGACTCCGAGCGACATTTGGTTATGAAATACTACGGGGCTCTACACAGATACATCCAAACTGAAATGGATTTTCTGGATATCTCATCACTCGGTGTTGCATATCGATATGTTGTTAAAATCAAGCAGAAATTAGGCACCAGAAAAAATAGGAGTTTGGATCTGCAAATCCGCAACAACCAAAGTATGAGAAAGATGGCCCTAACAAAAAGCTTCTTGAAAACCAGTCTAAGCCACAGGAAAAGAATGGTCGTGGGAATACGAAGAAGGACGCCAGAAAATGGTGCGATTTCCACAAAATCCCCTGGCACAACAACGATGAATGTCGCTCAAAACAGTCATTGGTGGTCGAGATCAAAGACAAGGAGCCGAACCTTGATTCAAAATATGATTCAAAAAATATTGATAGAAGACAGATCATCGACGCAGATCCCACTCTTATTATCGCGACCGCAACAATTCAACCAGAAGAACCCACAGATCCTGAAGAGGGGGAGTGCCTTTTTCATTCACATATGTGGGTGAAGGGGACCCCACTGCATTTTATTGTTTATAGAGGAAGCCAGAAGAACCTCATCTTGGTAGAGGTCGTCAAACAGTTGTGATTTTCGACAACACCACACCCGCATCCATACAACATCGGGTGGCTTCGCTAGGGACAAGATCTTTTTGTCAGCCAGTAGTGTCGATTGTCATACAACATCCAGCCTTTCAAGGATGAGGTATTATGTGATGTTTCCCCACTGGATGTCTGTGATGTTTTCTTGGGACAACCATATATGTGGAAGCCCCATGCTATCTATGAGTCTCGACCCTGTAATATGATTGTTAATCTTGGGTATCATCTCTACAGGATACCAGAGGTATTTCCAACTACTCTCCCACCTAAACAATGTCGCAAGGTAGTATCTCATACTACAAAATTCAACTTCTTCACAATCTGTTCAAAAGGTGAACAGAAGGATACTGCAACCACTACAACCTCGGCCCAAGCACCTTTTATCCAACAGAAGCAGGTCAACAAAGTTGAAACAAAGCGCAAATATTCCTTCTACACACAGTCATCTCATGTAGCCAGACTGGTTAAAAAGGTCCAACCCTTCCAGCCATAGGTTCGTGACAGCCTTCAACAAGCTAAGCAATGCAACTTCTACAGTAAGGCGAGCCGCTCACCAAGATTCAGATTCAGCAAATGCTTCCCCCTCTCCCCTAAGAACTCAACGCAATGTATACCATTTCTTCCTAGAGAGGGAGGATTGATCCAAGTGGATATCGATGGCCACCCACCTATTCCACGGGCTCAAAAAGCAGTTTTCCATCTTGGCAATTTTTTGGGTTCCAAACTTCCGGGGTCATTTTGAGGCCCTAAACAGTGTTTTTTGGGGGATTTGGGTCCCAAGTTATTGTTAGAGGCACTAACCTAGACCAGTCTAAAGTCGTTCTTCTTGCTTAGAAATTTCCAACGGTGTATCGATTGCCCCAAACGGAGATTTTATGCAAACGTTACACCCTCGGGAAGTTGACATATCAACTACCCCCATTGGGGCCCGCAAACCTTTCGCCTTTTCATCTTCCGGGGTTAGGGTTTTGGATTTTACTTATGTTAAAAATGTCTTTGGAGCCTCATTGTAACGATCATCTTCTTGCGAATGAGCGCAGTCATCACATATCTTCTTAGAAATAAGCCGCCACCATTCCAACAAGCTTGTTTTCCACTGCATTTTGCAGTTTCAGCTTATTTCCTTATTGAATAGAAAACCAGTTTTATTGTGTCTCTATTATACCGTGTTAAGAATCTTTTAATAATTTGTATTCATTTCGTTCTACTCATAAAATACAGATCACATTGACTAGAAAACGCATATCCATTGACTGGTGCATCCATCCCTAAATTAGTCAAAACTTGATGGATAGGTGGTACATGGTTTTTTATAAACCTCCCTACAATAATAGGGATATTCCCTTATATTTTCCGATAAAATTATGGGATGAGTTTATTATGGGTAAACATGTCAACTACTTTGACATTAGTGACTTCCAGGGGGTTTTTCGAGGGTCTTCACAAGACCGAGAGCAAGTCAAGTGCGACCCTGAGTTAGGTCCTCACCACCCTAGGTGAAGGCCTAACCCCCCTACCCAACATCCTCCTATTGCATGGAAATTGCAACAGGTACAGCTAGCCATCTCATCATTGACTCATACCCTAGTACAACATAGTAGCTTTGTTGCAYTATCTCAATTGAAGGTGCATGCCAGTGACATTGATAGGGGGTTTGGAGCATCAGCATGAACTGGAGAGTACAGTGAGGAGAGGGAACATGGACATAACATCCATCCATGTGAACCTCACAGATTAACCAGCTACAGGAATACATGTTATGGGCTTATAGAGCCCATTGGATAGCATATCTTCATGGAGGAGGTTAGTATCTTAACCCTTTTTTTTGTTCTTCTTCGTTATATATTTATTTTTTATTGTGTGTATTTATATAGATATTTGATTGTATGTTGCTTCTCAGTTGTTGCATCCCAGCAGTAGACCCTCTACGCCTATGGATGCATCAGTTCCTAGCCCCCCCATTAATGCAGCAGTAGAGGGAGCATGTTCATTGGGTGCACTGTACACACATGTATGTATCACATATGATAGATTTAGCATATTCATTTCTTTATTTTATAGCATCGTCAAAATTTGTGTATGTTCTATTGTTTCTACAGGATTTAGCACCAAGCAATGTTGGGGATTGTCCATCTGGGATGGACAAGTCACCAACGTCACATGTATCATGTGTAAAGTTAAATATTGTATAGTTCTCAAATCGTTTGTGTTTATGTTTTTTAATTTTAGTATTTGGTACTAATAGTTCAATTTTATTCATATGTATGCATACCACCGATATATTTTCTAGGTATAGTAGTATTGCACCCCTTGGGCACCTGGGCATTGCTTCTGGGTTGCCTTTCTCCAGGCCTAGGGTGTTGGAATCACTTGTACATCCTGTGAGGGTCCATCACAACCCACCTATTTACCACCCACTCCCACCACCACTTTCGTCCCCATCGACAGAGACTGCCATAGTAGAGGTTTCCTTGAAGCAGGTTATACAACCTAGTGCTCCATCTGCTAGTGAATCTCCATCGATGCTTGAGATATTCATAGTGATATAATCCATTGATGATAATTTTTCATGTTTCATGAATTTGTTTTTACTCATTTTTGTTTAATTTTCCTAACTTGATCCTTGTAAGTGATGCAGGGTGGCATTGCAGAGAGATTGGGGTTGCTAAGGAGGGTAACACCCTCATAATTGGCACTTTCATATGCGGTGAGTTGTCTTAGGTTAAATTACAAAGTATCAATTTGTATGTATATTAATTTATTGATGAAATAAACTTATACCATTTTTTATTGTTTAAGCAGTCTCCAGAGCGTCAAAGCACGCCCAGACCTAGAACCTCTCAAGGTGCATCCTCGAGCAAGAGAAGAAAGATAGATTTCCAAGATGATCCTGAGGGTGGCGAGGGTGGCAATGGTCAATGATTTATCAATTATTTCCATATCGTATCTAGGCTACAATATAGATTTTTTTTATGTTAGGGCACTTGTATATTGGGCATGAGTTGCCATTTTTTTTTAAATGTGCAATTTAGATGATGTTGAGTGTGTGTGTTTAATTTTCATGGCACGCTTTTATGAATCTCATTGTTTCTACATTTTATGTTTATGAATATATGAATTTCAAAGTGTTTGAATTCCAAAGTGTATGAATGTGTATTAATCCTTTGATTTGTTTCTATTTAGTGATTATAAATACTTGCATTATGCATTAAGGAATATCTTATGGGAACACACATTTGAGCGCAATATTATTTTCTAGGACACACACAATATTCTCCTCTATCTATGCATGACATATATAAAATCATTTGATTTATGTGTGACCCTTCATAAATGCTAAAAATACTAGTGAACGACTCATTAATGCAAATTTTTGTTGAGATTGTGTAGTGGGTATTTGTAAATTTTGTTCAACCCATCAATTATTAATAACATTTATTCAGTAATGCTATGCTACCAAAATTCTATCTAGAAAGTAATGCTACCAAAATTCTATCTAGAAAGTAATGCCTTACATGTTTTCCTTCCTCCAACCTAATAGAAAATTAGCACATGTGAATGGGTAAATTATGTGTCTTTGATAAATAGATTGATGTAGATCAACTACTTTTAGGTGGTTACATGCTAGTATAGTACATCTTATAGATAATCAATGATGTGACATTCAAAATGTAAAACTTCAAAAAAATACTAATGAATTTCCAAATTTGATATCTATGATACAATTTCATTACTTGCACAATGTGTATATTGACTTGTTGACGATTGTAGCTATTTCAAGTTGTCTCTCTCACACTATCTTGATTATCAAATAAGCCATCACTTTTACATGAAATGAATTGTGTATCATCCACGAGAGGGGCTCTATTTATAGGTTATTTTTAGGGTTTTAGTGGTAGGTGTCTTAGGGATTGTCAAGTATGCATACCATGGTTTGCAATGGTATACATACCATGGTGTGCATACCATTGGTATGAACACCATGGTGTCGCAATTGTATGCACACACAATATTCACATCTTTCTATGCATTGCATATATAAAATCATTTGATTTATGTGTAACCCTTCATAAATGCTAAAAAGACTAGTGAAGGACTCATTAATGCAAATGTTTGTTTATATTGTGTAGTGGGTATATGTAAATTTTGTTCAACCCATCCATTATTAATAACATTTATTCAGTAATCCTATGCTACCAAAATTCTATCTAGAAAGTAATGCCTTACATGTTTTCCTTCCTCCAACCTAATAGAAAATTAACACATGTGAGTGGGTAAATTATGTGTCTTGATCAATAGATTGATGTAGATCAACTACTTTTATGTGGTTGTGCTAGTAATGTACATCTTATATATAATCAATGATGTGATGTTCAAAATGTAAAACTTGAAAAAGATACTAATGAATTTCCAAATTTGATAGCTATGATAAAGTTTCATTACCTGCACAATGTGTATATTGACTTGTTGACTATTGAAACTATTTCAAGTTGTCTCTCTCACACTATCTTGATTCTCAAGTAAGCCATCATTTTTACATTAAATGAATTGTGTATCATCCACGATAGGGGCTCTATTTATAGGTTATTTTTAGGGTTTTAGTTGTCTTAGGGTTTTAGTGGTACTTGTCTTAGGGATTCTCAAGTATGCATACCATTGCAATACCATGGTATGCATACCAATTGTATGCAATGGTATGCATACCATGGTATTGCAATGGTATGCATAGCATTTATAGGTTATTTTTAGGGTTTTAGTTGTCTTAGAGTTTTAGTGGTAGTTGTCTTAGGGATTCTCAAGTATCCATACCATTGCATACCATGGTATTGCAATGGTATGTATACCAATGGTATTTCAATGGTATGAATATCATTGGTATGCATACCATGGTATCGCAATGGTATGCATACCATTTATAGGTTATTTTTAGGGTTTTAGTTGTAGTTATCTTAGGGATTCTCAAGTATGCATACCATTGGTATGCAAGGATATGCATACCATGGTATTGCAATGGTATGCATAGGAAATGGTATTCCGTTTCATACCATTGGTATCCATACCATGGTATGCATACAAGGGTTTTAGTTGTCTTAGGGTTTTAGTGGTAGTTTTCGTAGGGATTCTCAAGTATGCATACCATTGCATACCATGGTAAGGCAATGGTATGCATATAAAATGGTATTGCCTATGAATACCATGGCATACCATTGCAATGGTATGCAATGGTATGCATAGCCAATGGTATTGTCGTTGCATACCATTACAATGGTATGCAATGGTATGCATAGGCATTGGTAATGTCGTTGCATACCATTGCATGGTATTGCAATGGTATGGCCATTTCATACCATTGAAATACCATTGCCATGATATGCAATGGAAATACCATTGCCTATGCATACAATTGCATACCATTGCAATAGTATGAAATGGTATGCAAAGGCAGTACCATTGCCTATGCATACCATGGCATACCATTGCAAGGGTATGCAATGGTATGCAATTGTATGCATTGGCAATGGTATTGTCATTGCATACCATTGCTATGGTATGCAATGGTATGCAACGGAAATACCATTTCTTATGCATACCATTTCATATCATTGCAATGGTATGCTATGGTATGCAACGATAGTACCATCGCCAACGCATTGCCAATGGTATGCATGCATTGGAAATGGTATGCATTTCCTTGAATTGGCAATGGTATGGTATGCATTGGCAATGGTATGAATTTTCTTTCCATCGTATGGTATGCATTGGCATTGGAAATGGAAATGGCATGGTATGCATTGGAATTGGCAATGGCAATGGTATGGTATGCATTGGTATGGTATGCATTGCCTTTCCATTTCCTTGTATGGAATGGTATGCATTGTGATCGCCTTGTATTGGTATGGTATGCATTGCCATTTCCTTGTATGTTATGCATTGGCAATGGTATGGTATGGTATGCATTTCCAATGGAAATAGTATGCATTTCCTTGCCATTGTATGGTATGCATTGGCAATGGAAATGGTATGCATTTTATTTCCATTGTATGGTATGCATTGGCAATGGTATGCTATGGTATGGTATGCATTGGCAATGGAAATAGTATGCATTTCCTTGCATTGTATGGTATGGTATGGTATTGTATGTCATTCCTTGCCTTGGTATGGTATGCATTGGTATGGTATGCATTGGAAATGGTATGGTGTGGTATGGTATACATTGGCATGGGAATTGGTATGGTATGCATTTCCATTGGTATGGTATGGTATGGTATGGTATGTCTATCCTTGGTATGGTATGGTATGGTATGGTATGGTATGCCTTGACATGCCATGCCTTTCCATGCTTTGTCTTGCCTTCACTTGCCATATATTTTCTTTCCATACCATGCCTTTCCATCCCATGCCTTGACATGTCATTTCATTTCATTCCTTGCTTTGCATTCACTTTCCATGCCTTTCCTTTTCCATGGCATGCCTTTCCATACCATGACATTCCTTTCCATGCCATGCCTTTCCATGAATTGCCTTGCCTTCACTTGCCATGTATTGTCTTTCCATATCATGCCTTGCCATACCATGACATTCCTTTCCATGCCATGCCTTTCCATGCATTGCCTTGCCTTCACTTGCCATGTATTGTCTTTCCATATCATGCCTTGCCATCCCACGCCTTGTCATGTCATTACATGTCATGCTATTCCATGCCTTTCCTTGCATTCACTTGCCATGCCATGCCTTTCCATACCATGTCATTCCTTTCCATGACATGACTTTCCATGCATTTCCTTTCCTTCACTTTCCATGTCTTGTCTTTTCATACCATGCCTTTCCATAACATGCCTAGCCATCCCATGCATTGCCATGTCATTCCATGCCATGCCTTTCCTTGCAATCACTGTTATGCCTTGCCTTTTCCATGCCATGCCTTTCCATACCATGCCATTCCTTTCCATGTCATGCATTCACTTGCCATGCCTTGCCTTCACTTGCCATGTCTTTCCTTGCATTCAATTTCCATGCCATCAAAGGATCCATACGTAAAAATTACAATCAAAGGATTCATTAAGCATGTAATTCTACAACTTGTTATCCAATATTTCTTGAGAATTCCAATGTTTTGGTCAATGAGGCATAGTGCAATTTCTAAAGAGGAGGTCAATTTTCAAGAACACTATGTCAGGAATTTTGTTGGTTGTGAAGCCTAATTATCTTCTTATTTCATAGGTCTTTTTTTTTCATTCATGTTTATACCCCATGAAGATTGTACACCCCAGAATATTGTACACCCCTCCACGTGGGGGGGTTGCAGGGGGTACTTGCCCCCCCTGCGGGGTTCGGGGGGCTCATCCACCCGGTTGGGGGGTCTGGGGGAAAGTGGGCCCCCGGCGGGGATTCGGGGGACAACGTTCCCTGATGGGGATTCAAGGGTGAAGCCCTTGAAGAAAAAATTTCCTTGTAAATGTATATTGTAATTTCATAGTAAATAGGTCGCAGATCTGATGGTAGAAGTTATGTTGGGTTTTTTGACCTACAAGGAAACCCTATTTTATGAGGAAAATGTATCGCGGCTATGAATTATTGTGAATATTATATTCTGAGAAAAGATATTGTGAGAGAAATAAGAGAAAGTTACAGTTGATGTGTTGTAGGTTGTATTCCTTCATTTGTTGGATAATAAAAAGGAAGGACCTGGAAATTTATCTGGTGTATTAGGTATGTGTTATATTCTTTGCATGAGTAGTAGTGTCTACGTTGCATCAGGTGCGCAAGGGGGGCCACTTGGGGTGTGCAGGGGGGTGACAACCCCCCATGGGGTTGCCTCGATTTTTGTGTCCATTGTTGGGTGGTTTTTTGGCACATGGCTTTTGTCGATGGTTTTGTTTCTTCAGTTAAGGAATTAGGGTTGTTGACTAATTCAGGTCATTAGGTTAGGGTTTTGGATGTCGCTAGTTCCTATATGTATATTGTATTGTAAACAATGTATCATATGAATGAATATAGAATATGTTGGTTTTCCCGGTTTGGTTTGTAGGAGAAAAATCTATGTGTAATGTTTGTATTTGCCATTGTATATTTTTTGTTCTTTTACTGAAAATTTGTTTGCAGTAAATATTGTACAAGGTTAAAATCTACATGGTGGATGTAGCCCACACTGGGTGAACCACATATATATGTGCCTCTATTGTATTTTGTATCTTCTGTGTTTTATTTCCACATATGTTTTTATTTTATTGCTCTGCAATCCTATTTTTCTAACACATTTGTGGGTAGTGTAGTCACGTGGTCCTTGGTCAAATAGACTTGTGGGAGCTTACGAAACTTCGTTATGCCGCTCGGTTTGTATTTTATGCCCCCAGACCAAATTCGACACATGTCCCTGAATTGCTTGAAGAGGCGAGTTGCAACTCGCGATAAAACTCAAATCGAGACTCAAATGGGTGAACTGTCGGTTGCATTGGATCTGGAGCACCGGGTTTTAATTGGGGGGCCCCTCTGCTGTCATTTTTTCCACTGGAAAACCATTTGTTGGATTATTTTCGGCACTACAGTTTTGGTCAATGAGGCATAGTGCAATTTCTGAAGAGGAGGTCGATTTTCAAGAACATTGTGTCGGGAATTTTTGGGTAGTGTAGTAGTGTGGTCCTTGTCCAAATAGACTTGTGGGATATTACGCAACTATGGTATGCCGCTTGGTTTGGATTTTATGCCACCGAACCAAATTGGCCACATGTCTCTGAATGGCTTGAAGAGGCAAGTTGCAACTCATGATAAAAATCAAACCGAGACTCAGATGGGAAAACCGTCAGTTGCATTGGATCTGGAGCACTGGATTTCAACTAGGGGGGCCCTACGCTATCATTTTTTCCACCAAAAAATTGTTTGTTGGAGTATCTCCAACACTAGGGTTTTGGTCCATGAGGCATAATGCAATTTATGAAGAGGAGGTCGATTTTCAAGAACATCGTGTCAGGAATTTTTGGGTAGTGTAGTTGCATGGTCCTTGGCCAAATAGACATGTGGGATCTTACAAAACTTTGTTATCCCGCTCGGTTTGGATTTTATACCCCTAGACCAAATTGGCCACATGTCCCTGAATGGCTTGAAGAGGCAAGTTGCAACTCACGATAAAAATCAAACCGGGACTCAGATGGGAGAACCGTCAATTGCATTAGATCTGAAGCACCGGGTTTCAACCAGGGGGTCCCCTCCACTGTCATTTTTTCCACTGAAAAACCATTTGTTGGAGTATCTCCAGCACTAGGGTTTTGGTCAATGAGGCATAGTGCAATTTCTGAAGAGGAGGTCGATTTTCAAGAATAATGTGTCAAGAATTTGGTGGTAGTGTAGTCGTGTGGTCCTTGGTCAAATATACTTGTGGGAGCTTACAGAACTCCGTTATGCCGCTTGGTTTGGATTTTATGCCCCCAAACCAAATTGGCCACATGTCCCTGAATGGCTTGAAGAGGTGAGTTGCAACTCGCAATAAAACTCAAACTTGGACTCAGATGGGTGAATCGCCAGTTGCATTGGATCTGAAGCATCAGGTTTCAAATAGGGTGTCCCCTCCATTTTTATTTTGTCCACTGTAAAATCATTTGTTGGAGTATTTTCGGCACTAGGGTTTTGGTCAATGAGGCATAGTGCAATTTCTGAATAGGAGTTCAATTTTCAAGAACATTGTGTCGTGAATTTTTGGGTAGTGTAGTCATGTGGTCCTTGGCCAAATAGACTTGTGGGATCTTACGAAACTTCATTATGTCGCTCAGTTTGGATTTTATACCCCTGGACCAAATTGGCCACATGTCCATGAAAGGCTTGAAAAGACGAGTTTCAACTTGCAATAAAACTCAAATCGGGACTCGAATGGGATAACCATCAATTGCATTGGATCTGTAGCACCAAGTTTCAACTAGGGGGGCCTTCGTTGTCATTTTTTCCACTGAAAAACCATTTTTTGGAGTATCTCCGGCACTAGGGTTTTGGTCAAAGGCATACTGTTATTTTTGAAGAGGAGATCGATTTTCAAGAACACTCTATCATTAATTTGTGGGTAGTGTAGTTTTGTGGTCCTTGGCCAAATAAACTTATGGGATATTACAAAACTCTGTTGTGCTTCTCGGTTTGGATTTTATGCCCCCAGACCAAATTGTCCACATGCCCTTGAATGGCTTGAAGAGGCGAGTTGAAACTTGCGATAAAACTCAAACCGAGACTCAAATGGGTGAATCGCCAGCTGCATTGGATCTAGAGCACCAATTTTCAACTAGGGGGGCCCTCTGTTATCATTCTATCCACTAGAAAATCATTTATGGAGTATCTCTAGCACTAGGGTTTTGCTCAGTGCTTATTACATATGTTTAGGAAAGGCATGTCAAGGCATGGCAAGTGATAAGGAAAGTGAAGGAAAGGCATGGCATGACAAGTGATAAGGAAAGGCATGGAAAGTGAAGGNCTCTTGGGGTTATTTCAATAAGTTATTGTAGTATTTAATTAACTCTGTTTAGATTTCTTGGTGGTTGCAGAGTTTGTTTCTTTGGCCATCATGAATCAAAGTGATTATGTTGTGGTGTCAGCGTTGGGGCATTGATTTGTTGAGAACTTTGGTGTTTTTCTCGCCTTCTTTTAGCCATTGGAATTTGGATTTTTTCCACCATAGATGTTCCTCCTACTTTTCTGTGATAGATATCTGAGCTATGAGGTTTGTTTCTTCAACCGTAAAATATTAAGATCAACCATTGGTTATCATTCTTTGTTGGAGATGCTTCATATTGTCAGAGAGTTGGCGTTTGGCCTAGAAGATGTCCCCTAATTCTATTTTATTCCAAGTCTTTAGTTGTTGTTTAAGAAGTTTCAGGTGTTGTTGAAATCTGTACATGGGGGATCCTGAGGGTATTGCCACTGCTTTCCAACAGTTAGCAATGTTGGCTTGGAAGGAGGGATGACCTAGCCATAATTTCTCAAATCAATTTTTTGTGCTACTTGAATGTCTAAGTCGATATAGATTGGCCAGTGATTGGAGCCTTGGAAAGGAAGGATGGAAGCTTCAATTAAAAATTTCTTGTGAAAAAGGGATTCTGAGACAAAGAAGCGGTCTAGACGAGAGCCAATTTGGTAGGCGCCTCTTTGGTGGTTGTTCCACATGAAGATACCATTGCTTGTTTCCCAATCTACTAGTCTAAGATCACATATGGTTTCCTTAAAGTGGTCAAAGTCTTGCTCAAGGCGATTTATACCCCCCTGCTTTTCAGAAAGGGAAGTGAATAGATTGAAATATCCTCCCATGATCCAAGGTGAGTCGTTGGTAAAGGATTTTAGGTGGAAAAGAGACTTAAGGAAAGAAAATTTTTCTGGGAGGGTTTGAGGGTCGTAGACATGGGTGATGAATCCTGCTTGGTCTGATCCTATAGCTTGGAAATTGGAAAATATTGAACGTCGGGTAGTGAATAAGTGATTGAGGATGGTTTCAAAGGGATACCAAAGGATTTCCAGTCCTATGGAGGCTCTGTCAGTGCCGATAACTATTGATTGACATCCTTGCCAACATTTAGAAGCTATCCTTTCAAGACTTTTGAAGGTGCATTTTGTTTCTTGAATAAACATAATGGAGGGTCTTTATTCAGAAATAAGAGCGTTCATGGTTCCAACATATTTGATTACTTCTTTTGCTATAGAATTCTTTACTCCTAAAGTGGAGGAGCTAGCGTGCTTACCTTTTTGCGATGCCACTGCCTTGTCCTTGGATTTTGACTTGAGGAGAGCAGTTTTTACGAGCTAAATTTGTTTCTCTGGAATATAATGTGCTTCTTGTCGTTCATAGGCTACAACTATGCTTTGTAGATCTAGTTCTTCTAGTTCCATTTCTTCTCCATATTCCAGATCTTCTTTATTTTCTTCAATTGGGGCCATTTCTTCATCTTGATCAATGATTTTGGGTTTTCTTTTATGAGGATATTCAACCTTGTTCTCAGTAGGAATGAGATCTGAGCTCAAGTTGATTTAATTTTTATCTGCTCTGTTTGAGTTT
>SNQJ01S0139309.1:0-25232 GCA_010110895.2 Picea sitchensis | reverse complement strand
ATAATTCATTCTTGATCCGAATTGGATCCTTGCATAAAATATTTTGTTAATAATAAGCTTGTAATTGTTTTTTAATTTTATTTTGTCTTTTTGGAAAAATGGGAAGGGGAAATGAATCAATGTGATGGTTGGAATTCCAAAGGAAGCCCATTAAAAATGAAGGTAGTAATGAATAAGGGGGAAAAAGGGAGAAATGGGGAAGACTGTAGCAAAAATGAGAGTTCAAAGAGCGCAACCTTCTTCAAGATCGATGGACAAAGGAGTTAAGGAGCCTATCCACGATGAGTGAAGGTGCCTCTAAGTCATGGGCATATACAATTTGTTTTTTATCTGTGAGTAGTAATACACATATGTGTATAACTCACCCCTCTGTATTTATCTCTTGAGCTTAATGAAATTCCCATTAAATGTTTGTTTTCCAATGTAAAATATGTGTGTTAATGGTGAGTGTTATTGATGTTTTAATGGTTGTATGACTTTGTTAATGGTTGGTGCTTGAATGTTTGCTCTATTAAATGCCACAACATAATTTACCTTCCTTTGGGTCGAATTTTTAGTTGTTGGGCGTTTTATTTTATTTCTGGGTGAATTCTACACTTGTTGTACTGTGATTATATTTCCTTGGACAAATTTATATCTCCCTGGGTGAATTTTCTTCTGCATGGGTGAATTTATATCTCCCTAGGCCAATTTACTTCTGCCTGGGTGAATTTATATCTCTATGGGAATTTTACTTCGTCCCTAGGCATTTTTCTCCATTGTTGAGCGACTAAATCCTCCCATAGAATGATTTTTTTCTTGTTGGCCGATTTCCAATCACCCACAAACTGTATGTCTCCCTCTAGGTTGTATTTTAACTTGTTGGTTGGAGTTTTTTTATCCCCCAACACATCATATGACCATTTATTGTCAAGGGAGGGTCGAGTGCTGTGAGATTTTGTTTGGTTGAGTGTTTATCATTCCTGTTGGAGTGCTTCATTCATCGCTAAGTTGAGTACCTCCTACCTGAGAAACATAACTACTTCCAAAGAGTTCGCCGAGAAGGTAATCATGTTGTTGATTACCGACATCTTGACCGACATTGCAAGAAAAAACATCGTTGACTTCTCCAATGAGTCAATCAACACAACCGACTACAAATTCTCCTAAGTCAACCTCTCAAAATCTAGACAAAATGAGTCACAATCACATCCCAATCCATGAAGGGGATGAAGACCCCAAGAGACATTGGTTTGTTTGTGAGAAATTCTAGGATTCCTTGTGCTAACTCAAATTTTCGTCACCTATATTAAAAGCTCGCAAATTATTGTGAAGCTTGTTATTATGACTACTAAATAGCTAATAGGTGGGGTTCTCTCTTATAATAAAACTCAAAAGCACTTATCTTCAATCATTTTCTTAGTACATTATACATTTATGTTTCAGAGATGAGATCATTTAAATTTCTACTGCTATGGAGAACCTAAGCGTGTCGATATAAGTTTGTTTTGATTTCCCTTCATTTTCACTTGATAATCAAAGAAGTCCAAGCTATGTTTTGTCACAAATGCAAAGGGATTTTAGATATATTATACACATGCAATGCAAGTGTTATGTTGCATATGTTTTCTCGTGCATAAAAAAACAATCTTTCCATTATTGTCATGGAATACTTATCATAGGTTTTATGGTTCAAATATTTTAAAATCCCTATATGGAAATAAACTCATGTGACAAATAAAACAAGTTATAAGTGTAAGGTTTCAATGGTAGGTTTGATACCTATAGTTTGCATGTGAGATTATATGCCATAATCTTGGTTCAATGGTAATATTGTGTATTGCACATGGTTGAAGTTTGTTGCATGGTTTAAACTTTGATTGAGCCATGTGATATGATGGTCACACAACCCAGTGCAATGTTTGACAACAATGGTAATCTTCACATAAGGATTTGGTTAGTTATAAGACGTGACAAGTAGAGGATCTTTATGATTGAAGAGTTGGCATACGAGGTTGATGCTCACTTGGCATGAAGTTTGAACTTGTGATTGGTTTGATTTATTACATGGCATTGGACATAGGTGGATTGTAGTTGATGTGGCATATGTGTTTCATGATTTTTTTGTAGTGAGTAGTGGAGATGGCCATGCATTGAATTCGATGGGATGTGGGCATTTACTTCACAGTCCCAAGCCAGTCACCCAGTTATCTTGTGGGTTTTTTAAGTTTTCATTTCATTTTTTTGTTGTGGGGAGAGAGCTTACTGAGAAACCCTCATTCTTGGCAGTTGTTGTAACTGTTTTGGGCTCTTGACACTAGTATAAAATCACATTGAAACAAGCTATGAGTTCACAGTTGGTTTTACATCTCTTTCCCTGTATTTGTCTTTATATTGGTTAAGTTTGGCTCTTGTTTGTGTTTTGTGTACATGAAAATGTATTCCTTTCCCTTACTCTATCACTTCTTGAAGAAAAATGAAAGAAAATGTATTTTAATGGGAGAATTGGTTGAAGTCATTGGTTTTGCATGTCCATAATACCATTTTCCATTTTGTCCTGATTGATTCGATGATGAAAAAATGAATAGAATCTTGGGTTTTGTTGTCGATAAACATATAAGTAAAACCTAGCTCAAAAATTTACTTACTTTTGTTGGTTATACTTTATGTTCTAAGTCTTAGAAGAATGAAACTTACCCAGTTCTATTTGAGGAATAAATTATGTGCATTCTTTTTTTTGATATGGGCATAAGGAATCTTATATGTATAAATTTTTGGGTTTGACTCAGGTTATGAGAAATCACATTCACCGTTATAACTTGTTCTGTGTTTCATTTTCTCGAATGTCAAGAATTTGGTTATGGGTTTTTTGTATCACAAGTTATGTCCTGAAATGGACTCGAACACAAGTCTATTAATGTTCAATGATTGATATTATTGTCATTTGATATCATTTTGAGTCTCGTCTCCATAAGCCTTGGTATGATAAGTAAAATATGTGGACATGGGATGAACAGATTGTCTATGAGTTATCTAAAGTTGGTACATGGCTTGACCCTCATGTCGAGTTTGGCTATGATTAGAGATGTTGTTTAAATTCTTGAATGGGTTGAGATAATTTGTCTTGTTTTCACTCATATCTATAATTGTTTCATGTTGTGTTTGGGTTGTAAAAGTATTGATTATTTTTTATAAGAAATAGAAGGTTTTGTACCTGTGTTTTTTTTAAGGTCAACTAGCTCTAGACTCTACTTGAAAATATTTTGTTTCGTCAATCGAATTACTTTATACATACTTTCCATCCTCTAAACCAAAAGAATTTTGGATTCATTAAGTTCCATCTTAAGTAAAGATTCACAACAAATGTGATTGAAAGGAATATGGTCATTAAAGCTCATGGTTATAAAGTTTTGTTTGCATCGAACATTATCATTTTGACTCTCTAAAAGAATCATTTGGGAACAAAAGGATATAAATTTTAAAAGGATTTATGAACAATATTGATCCTCGATGTGTATCGATTTTGTTTGGTCTAGTTTTGAACATCTTTGGCTTACATGTGTCATTACGAAGGTATATAAAATATACCACAAACTTTTGATAATGACATAACTCAATGGTATGTGTTATAGATGGCATAAATATTGTTTTAAGTTTTATTTTAAATTATATAGACTTTCACTTGTCCTCTCATACATAACATTTTACGTAGTTCATGCTCCCAGATCCTATTAATAAAAACCCTTTTTAAATTTTACTCCTTGTCTATGTAATTTAAAGGATAAATTTCAGTTTGGAAAAAAAGAATGAATAGCAATGATGAACATAGATGGAAGATTATTAAGGTTTTTGAATTTGAACGGTCTGTATGTAATTCTTGTCATAATTCACTTTTCACAAATTACTCCCACTCATACAAACCCCAATTCTCCATATACTTCCATGTTCACATTTATAAAGAGAAATTACCTATACATAATGAAATTTCTCATGACACATTGCAGAATTTGAAAGATAAATTTGGTGTGTGTGCGGAAGTCCTTTGATTTTCCCTTGATTCAATTTTATTGTTCAACTCCCTTTTTATGTTGCATGGTTATGTAATTTCATATCCAAACTTAGTCATGTTGACAAGTGGTATTTTGTAGGTTAACTTCTTCTTGGGCTGACCCAGGTTCTGATCTCAAACATATTTCCAACAAAACCCTCAAAACTATCGGCCCTCCTAGTAAACCAGAAGGAAACGATGTGCACAGGGTGCATAGCACAGTCTCACCCGAGATAGCTTTTATGGGGGAATGAAATAATCAGGTGTTTGCAGTCTAGGAATGAGTGAGGATTGTAGTTGGCTTCTTTCTTCCTTATGCATTATCCTTGTTAATCATTCACCTACTTCTATGATTCATTCATCTTTATACCTATGCATGCATGTTGATAGAGATACTTTAACCATTCATTCTTAAGCTAATGATCAACATAAAAGTAAAGCATTCATTAACAATCACATAGAACACAAGATTTTACTGTGGTTCACCCCCTCTTGGGGCTACGTCCACAAAGATCTGGCTTCTCTGCTCTTTTATTTATTATGCTACAAAATCTTGCATTGTGCACATTACATCTTCGATAATACAATAAAAAATGAGGGTAAGTATCATATGTGAGGCTGAGTAGATCACACCAGACTCCTCAACCTGTGACCTAACCATCCAGAACTAACTTGTTTGACTCTACCACCAAAATTGTTACAAATTAATAGCTTCCCAACCATCTAACTTTCAATACTTAACTGACATCCCCTAACCTAGACCTCCTAGGTCCTTATTTATACTACTTTATAGGCTTATAGCCATTACAATATTTGTCAAAAACCCTAACCCTATCACTATTAGGCTTGTGTGCATGTGCGCCACATTGTTTTTCCTCCTGCATGTTGCTTTTCCTTCTTTTTTTTCATGCTTCTTTCTTGCCACCTGTTGCGCGCACTCCAAAATTAGGTCTTTCTTTCCAAAAATAGGTTTTTCCCAAAACATATCTTTCTCCCAAAAATAGGCCTGCACCCAACATAGACTTTCTTCCCAAAATAGTCTTGCACCTAACAGGCCCCCAACACTGACATGTGACTCGTCTCGAGCCACTCAGGTGGTGCACGCTCCTTGTGCATCCTTTTCCAAGTTGTGAAACTTCTCTTCTAATTCTTCCCATTTGGATTTCTCTTGTGCATCTTTCTCTATGAGCTCCTCTACCCTCTGAATTTTGATGTGTTCCTTCAGAGACTCTGCACGCTCAGCATGATCCTGAGCCATCCTTATCTTCTCCTCCTCCAGTTCAGCAATTATTTGGGATGCTTTCCCCTGGAGGGGTTCTAATTGGGCTTGCCTTGCCTACTTGTTGTTCTGCACAATCTTCAATTTTGTCTGCAAGGTCTTCATTTCCATCTTGCCTTTCAATCGTTCTGTAATTATCATGGACTTTTCTCGTTGCTTCAGCTCCTTCATTGCAATGTTTATTTTCTCCTCGTATTGTTCTAGTTGTTGGACCTTGTCGTCTTCCTCTAACGTCGTGCATAGTTGTGTGGTCCTGTCAAAAAATTTTGTGACCTTTTTTGCTTCTCTTTCCATCATTTCTATTTGCAGGGTTGCATGTTGTTCCCTTTCAGTTGTAACTTTGGGAGGATTCATTGGTGTTAATTTTTCCTTGAGTTCGTCAATCTCCTTCTTATACCCTTTGATCGTTTGCGTGATGATTTGAATATGTTCTTCAGTGCGTCTCACGACTTCCTACATGCTGTCTAGAATCTTTGTGAAAACTTCATTCAAATTCTACTCCAATTTATATACGTGTTGCTTTTCCTCCTGTGTCTCCAGCTGGACCTACTCTACCACAATTTCTAGTGCATCCTTGCCATCTCTGGTGACTTGCAATTCTGTCATATCCTCTATGGCTCGTGATTGCACTTCCTGTGTGACACTGACTTGTAGCTTTTACAATGCCTTTGTTGGTATTTTAGCCAAGACCAGCTCTACCTGTGTCAGGTCTTTAAGTGGTGTCTGCGCTATGGCCTCCTTGAACTGCAGGATATCTATTGTTATATGGAAGCTAGGACTTACTTGCGCTACGAGTTGGATTGTGTCGTCCTCATTCTGTGTGGTTTTTTCCCTTGATTATGTCGATCAGGTGATCGGTTCTGCTCCCCTCTCTTGTAGTTGTGTTGCTTGTATCTATTCTAGGACCTGCTTAATGTCATCCAATTCCTTCATTGTCCCTTCTCTTTGGTTCTCAGCCTCCTCATACTCTTCCATTGCACGGTTTTGAACCCTTTATCTGACTAAATCAACATCATCCTCAGTAATTGTGTATTATGGGATGTCTTTGTGGGCCTTGGCTTTCTTGAGCGACCCACCTATATGTATGATTGGTCATTTGGGTGGACTTTCCTCTTGAGAAGTTGTTGTCGTCGGGGTTCCATGTGCCCTTGTGTCCCCCTTTCCTCGTTCCTCCTACGCGGGGACATTATCCTTCTTTCCTATCTTCCCATCCTTGTTTGGGGCACTTCCCTTCTTCCATTATGTTTTCTTTGGGCCATGCTTCATCTATTGTGTTGGTTTCTTGGTCGCGACACTTCCCCCTGCAGATGTCTTAGCTGACCCTACTTCAACTTCTTTCCCTTTGGGCATGTTCTTGGTGATGACTAGGATCTTCCAGTCATCATGTCAATCTTTTATTTCCCATTCAACTTCCTCTATGTTGATGCAGAATCAAAGTTGTATACATTCTTTGTCTGGATCCCTACACACCTGGATCCTCATATTGTGTTGTGTAGCCTTAAAGTTGGATATCCCCTGGTACTGTGCGACCACCTCGAGAGTTATTCTCCAGGTATTGGCTATATTCTATTGCATATCGCTAAGATACTAAGCAAAAGTGTCGGCATTACCACTTCTCCGCTTTGAATCAGAAGTTCTTCCTGACGATGTGTACCGTATTGCGCGACATCATCCTGCTCTATCACAAAAATATGAGTAGGTAGGCTCTTTCCATCCAATTAGTGTTATCAGTATGATGAGCCAAGAGTAGTGGAACTTGGTTCCCAAGTCTCGCGCATCCTTGCAGTCGTCTAGAAACATATTCAATAAGTATAGGGCCCAGTTGAGCATGGTATCATTTGCGCACTATGGAGACCTCCTCCTTACGACATTTTCAAAGGAGTTTGCATGCCATCAATTTTTTTTCCATCCTGGTGGCTACATCATTGATCCTCTTTATGATAATGTCGCGCAAGCCCCTTTCTGTCCCATAGGTTTTCTTCATTTCTTTCGCGAGTTCCTTTTCCTTGGTTTTATCATCCATGTACTACGCGAGCTTCTCACCATTTGATGGTAGTCCTATGATGAAAAAAATTAGTTCGGCATCGATGGAGACTGGTTCGTCCAGCCACAAAAATCCTCCATGGAGTACCGCCAATAACAACTTGAGGTAGTTGTTGACATATTTCCCCCTTCTGAAGTGAGGAATCTTCAACAAATTAAGAATCCATGTATTTACCAAGCCTTCCACCCACTGCTTTGGCTGTAGCACTGGATATCCTAACGGCCATGTGCCCAGGATCTCCATATACACTTATTATGCAAATTATGGTAACTTATTGATGTCATACATGTCGTGTTTTGTGTACCCTAACCTTTCGACGTAGCCTAGTAAACTTGGTGTGGCTTGCACCCCATCTGGACTGCGTGGAAAAACTATCAAGGCGTCAGGTTGCTTGCACAGGGACCGCACGATGGGTTGTTTCCCCTTTCTTTGTGTCGGTGCGCTAGATGTCTCAGCCTCTAGTTCCCCATGATGTCTTTGAGTTACACTTCCTTGTGTTGTGCGGACCCTACCACAGGTTGTGACCTTGGGTCGTCATATTCTGCCCTTTCACTAGCAACGCCATTTATTTTGTGGGCTACTTCAGCCTTGGGAGGTTGTTGTGGGTTTGTTGTTGCCAATGGGTCATGACCCCATGCACTGCCCTATGAGTCAATGTCCGTCTCGACCATCGTAACGGCATGCCCTTTTTCCTTCAACAGTGTTGCGCTCACTTTTTCGATCTGTGGCAAAGGAATTGGGTCAACATCGATGATTCCATCTGTCTGTGTAAAAACTTGTTTTGCCTTTACGGTGACTTATGGATGCCTCATATTTTCTGTGTTATTTGGCTAGGTGTGCCGACCTTTGGAGGTGCCATCCTGGGTAATTCTTCCTTCTCCGATTGAAATTCGATTGCTAATATCTATGAACTCGCCTATTCACCCCCTATCTTCATCCTCCTTAGCTTCGCGGGTATGTAAATTCACAATAAGTATCGTTGGTCCCGCGTTTTAGTTATATATGAGGTGTCATAAATGCCCTAAATCTTCTCGGAGACGCTTCTTTAATGGTCATAAATATGTTAAAGCTTCTCGATCACGCTTCATTAAGTTTCATAAATGCTCAATTCGTGAATTTTTACCCCGCTAACGGATTTTTTCTTTTTCAGTTGTTGGCCCATTTTCCAGTGCACTGTAACTTCTTAGTGTGTCGTACATTTTTGTTGTGACTTTTCCCCTGGTGCGTTGTGTTTTCTTCATGCCAATCATATGTTGCACGTGGTAATTTTTTCTTTTTGTCGCGTTGATTCCACTGTCTGTTACGCACGATATTTCCCAGTATTTTTTATTTTCCCTCTTTTTCTACTTTTGTCTCCCTTTTTCTTCTTTTTCTAATTTCTATTTCTTTTTATCAATTTGATTTCCTAATATCTACTATAGTACACTATATACATCACTTTCTTTATGCGCTGTAACTTTTTAAAAGTTAGTAGGTCGATTGTCCCTATACAGTTTCAGTCGACTACCGTTGACCATTCCTTTCAGTTATGTTCCTCCCAAATCCTTTAGCTGCACAGATCCCCCATCTGTGACAATATTTACTTCATATGGCCCTAGCCAATGAATTTTAAACTTATCAGGGTGTTGCAAAAAAATGTTGTCATATAGAAGAACTAGGTCTCCCTCCTTAAATCTCTTCTTTTTAATATGGTTGTCATGCCAGGCTTTGTCCCTTACTTTATGTACTTCATGGTGAAAACCTGTTAGAATCCTATCCTCTTCTATTTCCATTAATTGACTTAACCTCCCATGTACTGCACCTCTTTCTGTCATGTTGGTAATTGTTCTACGCGTAGACTGGGTACCAAACATTCTAATGGCACCATTGTTTCATGTCCATACACCAATATGAATGGTGTATGTCCTGTCAACTTCTTGCATGTGGTCATGTATGCCCATAGTACTGTCGATACTTTCAAGTATCAATCATCCATGTTAACATTGCAGATCTTAGTCAATGCATTTTACAAAAACTTATTAAAATCTTCTACTATCCCATTTGCTTGAGGATGATATGGTGTACTCTTCTAATGATAGACTTCAAACTCCTCAGTCATAGTCCTGATGGTATTATTAATAAAATGAGTTCCTTGGTCACTCATCCAAATCTTGGGACATCCAAATCTGGTGATTACTTTCTCAAATAAGAAGTTTGTTGTTGTCTTTGCACTACAATATTTGACTGGTGTTGCTTCTACCCATCTTGTTAAGTATTCGGTCACAGTAATGATAAATCTTGCTCCTGACCTTTTTGTTGGTGGATTAATAGGTCCAAAAAAATCTATTGCCCATTTTACAAATACCTGTAGATTTACTTGTGGTCTTAAGAGAATCTCATCCCTTTTGTTGGGTTTTCCAACCCTCTGACAGACATCACAGTTCTGGAAATAATCCTACTTGCAATACCTTATGAACAGTAGCTTTTCCTACATAGTTTCCTCCAGCTATACCTTCATGAGCTTCTATTAAAACCCTAGGTCGTTGATGTTCCAATACACACCTTCTCAAAATGTTATGTGTGCCCATATTGTATAAATGACTTGTAATGAGTTGATAGTCTGCAACTCTAACTACCAGGTTTTTCTTCTGCACAGTGTTAAATTCATGTGGTGCAACTCCTGTACTTAAGTATTCAATAATATCAACGAAGTATTCAACAGCTACCTGTATTGAAAATAATTGTGCATCAGGGAAGTTATCTTCCAAGTTAGTAGATTCTTCTCCATTCGTTACCCTTAACAGGTGATCAAGTCCTGCATTCAGCTTCCCTTGTTTGACTATTACTTCAAAATTGAATTCTTGGAATAATAATATCCATCTACATATCCTCCCCCCCAACACTGGCTTGTTGACTAGATATTTGAGGGAAGAATGATCTGTGAACATTATAAAGTGTTTACCCAATAAATAATGCTCGAATTTTTGAAGTGCATATACTATGGTTAGGCCTTCACTTTCTGTGGTGTTGTAATTCTGCTAAGATTATGACAACTTCCTTCTTGAAAAGGATATAGGATGTTCTAAGTCCCCTGCTCCTGGTTTGCGCCAGAATTGCTCCAAGTGCTATTGTTGATGCATCTACGTCCACATGAAATGTCTTTCCCCAATCTAGAAATACTAATATAGGTATTCAATCCTTTCAAAAATGTCTTTTCCTTTAGAGTGTTCAATCCTTGCTGACATTCCTCACTCCACTGAAATCTGGTGTCCTTATTTAACAGATTTTCCATTGGTGCAGTAATCTACGCATAGCCCTTTATAAACTTTTTGTAATAGTCGGTATGTCCTAGTGTTGCTCTTAACTGGAGCACTGACTTTGGTAGTGGTAAATTCACGATGACTATAATATTAGTAGGGTCAACCAGTAATCCTTGTTTACACATTAAATGTCCCAACAATATCCCAAAAGGTGTACCAAAAATTCATTTCTTTATGTTTAATGATATCTGACATTGTCTGCATCTTTCTAACATTAGTCTTAACACTTCTACATGGTCTTTCAAAATACTATATACAATCCAGTCATCCAGATATACTTCTAGAAACTGATGTATGAATTCCTTAAAAGTATCTATGACTACCCTTGAAAATATAACTAGTGCATTCTTCATTCCAAAGGGCATGACTGTATATTGGTACGATCCCCATTCTGTAGAAAAAGTAGTCTTATACATGTCCTCTGAAGCTATTTTAATATGATGGTATCCTGAGAATCCATTTGTGAATCAATATGCTTCCTGGCCTCCCACATTCTCTAAGACCTCATCTGTAAAAGGGGTAGGGAAAGGGTCATGTAAGCAATCATCATTGAGTTTCTGCAAGTCTACACAAATCCTTATCCCCCCTTGCTTTTTTTCTGGGACAACCATGGGGTTGATCCATTCAGATTCCTCTACTGTTTCTATAATATCAGCTTCCACCATTCGATCAATTTCTTCTTTCACTTCCTTCTTATACATTGGATTCAGTCTGTAAGGTATATATCTGACAGGTCTAGCCTTAAGTTTGAGGGGTATCTTCATCTCACCTAGCTCCCCTGCAATGCCTTTCATCTCTGTGAATGTTGTTGGAAACAGGTTGTTGTATTCACGCAATAACTTTGTTATTCTTTCTAATGTTTTCTCATCCCAATAGTCTCCAATACTTCTCATTTTAGGATTTTCATTTGTCCCAATGTTGACTTTCTTAACTTTGATTGGTGCAACAAATGCCTCTGGCTCCAGAGATGTTCCTTCCACCTCTCTCTCTCTCCTTCAATCTCTGTAATCTGAATGTTGTGTGGATCATACTCATTTGGTGCTTCCTCTTCGACATGATAACATGAGAGCAATTCTTTGACTGTATCTATGTTCTTTTGTTGATATTTTGTTATGATTTCAACCTCTGGTTCATCAAAAAATATCACTCCCCTTATCAGCTTCAGCATTGAATCAATGTTGGGGTTCTCATGTTCGAATGAGAAGGTTACTACAAAAAAAAATTGTAATCATGTCCATTCTATAATGCCTCTGCGCATCTCCTAGTCTATGTACCAGTTCCCTGGGATCCCTTCCAATGTATGAATAAAGTGATGAGGCCATTCCTCTGGTGGTGTCATCCTCCATTGTGTTCTACACCTCTCCAAATGTTCCACTAGAGTTCCTTTCCCATCATACTTCTGCATTGTATTTCTCCCCTATTCTGCGCCAAATCTAATGCACAATAGTCGTTTACACTTATACCAATCTTGAATTGTTTATTTGTGTGCATCCCACCATATTACAGGTGTTTCCTTGAGTGCAATATCTAGGGCTAAGAGCCTCTAATTTTCTAACACTTCCTCTTCATATTTTTTCAAGAATTCCTCTAAGTCGTTTAGCCCATGAAATTTTGGAGTTATCTTATCTCTATACCAATCCATCTTATTGCACGGTCTATTCTTGTGCACCTCCTTGTGGAAACTTCATGTAATCGGTGGTCCCAATTCTCCAAACCTGTGTCTAAGTCAGAAGCACATGATGTAATGCTTCTCTAGTTGAGAACCCCATCTATAGTTGGGTTGACATAATCATCTTCTCGCGTTGTGGTTCTGTACAACTAGTTTAGTTCTTCCAGATCTAAACAAGTTGCATCTACAAAACTTTCTCCTTCTAAAGGATCCAATGGTGCAATGAGTCTATATTCGTCTGATTCAAAATTCATTTTTCTTGTCTTCAAGTTGATTATAGTTTGGTTATCAAATGCCCAATCCAATCCAAGTGTTTTTGGGTAAGGTGTTGTGCCATCTACTATCTCTATCACTTCAAAATCTGCCATAGTGCACACTCCATACAAATATGTTGTCACAACTTTAAGCCTTCCAATTGGTAACACTCTATGTTGATTTGCTAGTTTCAACTGGATAGGTGAATAGCCTAATGTGGGTTCTCCCATACACTGCCATGTTTTTTTAGGCAAGACACTTCATAGCCTAAATCCAGTATAATATATCCCATGTTGAAATCCCCAATGTTGGCATTCAGTCTAAATTCTCTGCTTGTCCTTCTTCTTGTATGGAGTTGATTGATTTTTTTTGCTCTAACTTCCCTTCTACCTCTGTGTTGTGTCTTTCTAGCAGATTTTGTAAAACCTTAACAGATGATGGATCGTTCAATAACTTAACACGGGATTGCAGAAAATTCTGTATGGTACTTACTTTCTCTAAAGGTTGTCCTTTACTGGTATGGTCCATTGAAGATGACATCTCGTACATTGGTGGGTTCTGAGTTTGTTGAGCGAATGATGTAGACGCAACATTATGCTTAAGAATCTCATGTCTGAACTCCTTAAATGTTTCATTTTTGTTTTGCGCATCAAACTGCTTTTGTGGCTCAGTATTCTTCTTAACCCATTGGTGTTGAGTTGGATCTTGTTTTTCTGTATCAGCTCTTGTCTTGGCTCCTCCTTGAGTAACTATATTGATGTTTCTCCCTTCATCCATGGCTTCTACAGAAATCCATTAGAATTCTGTTTGTTTTGGTTCCTTTTTTCTTGGATCTTTCCCATGAATGTTGGGCAATCTTCTATGCCATGGTCTATTGCACGAGAGTACATACATATCGCCGATGGAAGTGGAAAATCCCTTGCATAATGTCCTGGTTATTGGCAGCTGTGGCATACTATTTTTCCTCTGTCTCATCCTCCACCTCTGTATCCATATCGATCACCTCACGGTGCATTGTACTGGGGTACTTGGTTATACTCCGTGGGGTTATACTGTGGCTGCGCATTATTGTACTACAACTGCGCATTGTTGTACTGCGGTTGCATATTATTGTATGGTGGTGGTACCTGGATGAAATAAGGTGCAATTTGTCTTGTCATCATTTATGCTTGCACCCTATAAGTGTCTAAATTTATTTCTCTCATTAGCTACATCATTCTACAATCCTTATCATCATGACCCACTAATTTGCAAAAATTGCAATATGAACTTTTTGGTATTGTCTTATACTTATGCATCATTGGACAATGATATGGACCATGCCCATGAGTCTTACAAATCTCGCACCATGGTCCTCCTATTGGCAAGGGGTTTGGCACCCATGTTTCCATGTACTACACAAAAAAAGCACATTTGTTCTTATGGTGTCCTTATGTCCTGCATAGCATACACCAAACAACTTCTCTTTTCTCTTTGTCCTTTTTCTGGTTAAGTTGAAATGTTAGATTCTTCAAATCCTCCTTCATCTCTTTTATTGCGGGATATGTATGTTGATATTGGTTCTCTTCCAATTGCAGGGTTTCCTCCAGAGCCTCTACCTGAGTTTGGAACTTATGTTGTCTTAAACGATACTTCAAGTGTGGTAGCAATGAGTTCACAAATAAGTGCCTATGTTGAATGTCAGTAATTGCATATTTCAACTTACCTTTCAGACATTTGAACCTTTGATCAATCTCTCAACTAGACTTACTTGGTTTCTGCATGATTTCAATCATTTCATTCATGTACTGGTCTTCTGATCTTGGCTTCTGAAATCCATTTACCAGTAATTTTTTCACACCTACGATAGTCTTTGGTATTCCCTGTGGACTGTTTACATCCGGGTTCATGTACCAGTCTAGCGTGTTGTATCTTAGTGTGATAGCTAACTGTGTGAGCTTTGTATCCTCATATGTGTTATGATTTTCTGCCCAGATCTTCTCACAAATGAATAAGTTCTTTTCAGGGTCCTTTGATGCTTCTCCCGAAAATTCTGGTAATTTGATTGTGGGATCATGTCCTTCCATTTTGAATTGTGTTCAAATACTGCCTCTGTGCGATGTAGATAATTGACTATTACTTCTTGAACTTGCTCCCCCAATTGATTTTCCTTGATTGGATCCTTGTCATGTTGTTCTTCTTCCACTAAAATTTTGTTTTCTAAACGTTGGTGTTCTTTCTGTTGTATTAGTCACACATGGGGTTGTAAGTTCCACACTGACGGTGATCTGGATTGAAGTTCTACCTTATGTTCCTGACCCTGGACCTCTTGTTTTCCTTTCATATGTTGCACATAGGATTTCCTCAATCTTCTCCACAGCCCAGAGATCCTTTACCTCTTCTTCATCGCTTGCCAAGCTCTCTTTGTTGGTTATGGCTCTCTTCTTGTTATTCATTTTATATTGGTAGGGTATTCCATTGTGCGTCTTTCCAGCTTTTGACATTATCTATTTTATTTGATCCTCTTACATCATGATTGGGTCCATGGCCTCCTTCTTTCCCTTATCCATCTCCCTATCCATATCTCAACCTCTTGTCAGTGCTTCCCCCCTTCCCCCATGCACGCAGGGAAGTTTAGTTGTCTGATTCCATGGTGATCACATAATTGTCATACAATAAAATCTTGATTGAAGTATATAGCGATCTGATGCACCTACCTTTGGGTCCCTTTAGAAAATCCTTCTTTGTTGCGGTGTAGGACTTCGCGGTATCTACTGCAAATTCGGTGATAAACCCTACAACAATACTATCTAACCAGAAATCTATTGCGCGCCTAAATTTGTTATTAACTTGTTGTAATTGCACGATCCCCATAGGATTCCACTCTAGTTGTCTGATTTGATTTCTAGGGTGGTTGTCCTTTAACCTCAATAACCACTACTGCAACAAATGTGGTAAATCACAGAAAAATACCTCATGCAAGTCACTAAACATGTATTTGTTGAGATATTTGCACGATGTTAACTTAGGGTTTCTGTTGTCCTTCTACACAAACTCAAGTTCCTTTGTTTTCATCCATCTTTCAATATTTGCCTTCGTTGGATTTCATAGCCTGAACATTCCCTTCTATACTTTCATTCTCCACGCATTTCTTCCACAGATCCTGTCCACTCAATCCTATGCAGTTCTAGCCAGCAACGGAGCCATTTGTTGGTTAACTTCTTCTTAGGTTGACTCAAGTTCTGATCTCAAACAAGTTTCCAACAAAACCCTCAAAACTATCGGCCCTCCTGGTAAACTAGAAGGAAACGTTGCGCACATGGTGCACAGTGCAGTCTCACCCGAGATAGATTTTATGGGGGACTGCAATACTCAGGTGTTTGCAGTCTATGAATGAGTGGGGATTGTGGTTGGATTCTTTCTTCCTTATGCATTATCCTTGTTAATCATTCATCTACTTCTATGATTCATTCATATTTATACCTATGCATGCATGTCGATAGAGCTACTTTAACCATTCATTCTTAAGATAATGATCAATATAGAAAATTAAAGCATTTATTAACAATCACATAGAACACAAGGTTTTACTGTGGTTCACCCCCTCCTAGGGCTACGTCCACAAAGATCTGGCTTCTCTACTCTTTTATTTTGCTGCAAAATCTTGTGTTGTACGCATTATATCTTTAGTAATACAATAAAAAATGAGGATAAGTACCCTCTGTGAGGTTGAGTAGATCACATGAGGCTCCTCAGCCTATGACCTAAACCTCCAAGACCAACATGTTTGACTCTACCACCAAACTTGTTACAGATCAATAGCTTCCCAACCATCTAACTCTCAATACTTAATTGGCATCCCCTAACCTAGACCTCCTAGGTCCTTATTTCTACTACTTTATAGGATTATAGTCGTTACAATCTTTATCAAAAACCCTAACTCTATAACAGTTAGGCTTGTATGCCTACGCGCCACATTGATTTTCCTCCTGCATGTTGTTTTTCCTTCTTTTTATGCATGTTTCTTTCTTACCACCTATTGCGTGCTCTCCAAAATTAGGTCTCTCTTTCCAAAAATGGGTCTTTCCCAAAACAAATATTTCTCCCAAAAATAGGCCTACGCCCAACATTGAATTTCTTCCCAAAATAAGCATGCGCTTAATACATTTTAGAAAAGAGGGGGAACAAGAGGATGAGGTTTTCTGTACATTTTGATGCAAACTCCAAAGATTTTAATCAATTGGTTCAAACTGGTTACTTGAACCTAGCAAGACACCCATCTTTTCAACCCCCTCAACCACCATTCATTCCCCATGTTCAAACTAATGATCTTCGGCCTCACCTAAGCATCGTAGACATTCTTGATCATCCTCATGTACAAGTTCAGCCTCCAGTCAATGACAGTTGGAATGATCCAACAGTCAATCCTCCATATGGTATTGGCCATTGGCCAACTATGTCTTTACCTCTTCCTCCTCTACCTCTTATACTACCAACTCATCTGGTTTCTTATGTGGCTTCACATGTACATTCCCTCAACTCCCAAACAAGTATAAAGCCTTGGCTATTGAACTTGGACAAAGTAAAAAACAATGGACTACCATCTCAATCAGTTTTAATTCCTTTGAAACATCAGCCTACATTATTAAATCCTTGCCTCTTAAACTTGAAGATAGTGTAAGACTGATTACCTTTAATGATATGCATCCAGAAATCCCAAAAAGTGAAGAAAATAAATCTACAGGTGCAGATTTGGTCAAACATAAGGCAACAGTATCATAGAGCAGTGCACAAAGGCAAACAACCTCACGCAAAAAATATGACTTTTGGACAGTTGATACTATTATTATTATTTTGAGAAAACATAAATCATGTTATATAAGTTTTGCGAGATACAAGTGTTTATTATTTTTGGAGCGTGATTATTTCAACTAGTTGTTTATGTTTATTATTGTGATGATATGTGCATAAGTATGGTGATAATTATGGAGAAACAAGGGAATGATTGAAAAAATTACAAAGATATACGAGGGGACCCTACCTATTTAGTTATTATTTATTTATTAATTATCCTTATCAATAAAGTTATTGTCCTATTTATTAACTAAATTTCTTTAACTTTAGTAAACTAAAAGTAGTTCAACTACTTGAGAAACTACCTTTTGGAGAATAAAAGAAAGAGCCAAAGGAAAAATAGGACATGAGGAATTAGAGAGAAACACTTATGATAAGGTTTGCTCTTGTTTGATATTGAGATTTCTAAATTTCATCCTTCCATTTTCTGAGTTTCTTAAAAAGGCTAAATCCTCTTGTTGATAGTAGGATCTTTCTAAAGGTGGCAAAGAAGAAAGGACTTGGAAGCATTGATAGTTGACATGCTTCAGAAGGTCATTCATTTCTCTTGACAGTCTATGTAGTTTTATTAGAATTTCTGAATTAAGTTTTGGGTCTGCTTAAAATTATTTTGCAAAGTCAACATTTGGTGGGCTTGTGACTTGGTTGATCCAGTATATATAATCTTGGTCATTTTATTTTAGACACCAGCTGTCTATGTATGATGTTCAACTCCATCTTAGACTTCTAAGTCTAATCTTGGTCCTCACCCTCACTTGTGTTTGAAAAGAGGCATTCTTGTTGTAACTCGGAAAATATTTTATTAATAAAAATCTGTTTTTCTCAATTGAGACTTGTGTATTTCTGATTTTCAGATTGTTATATTCTTTACTTCATTCATTTTAATTCTTGTAATCATTTACATATAAAGTTTTTACATTTTTTTTATTTTTTTAAGTTGAAACACACAACTTTAAAATAACATCAGGTCCAAGAATATATTTCTTGAGGGTCGATTGATAGTTTTGCATAGGCTATAAACCCATGCTAAAATTTCCACATATCTTACCTTAGCCTAGTAAGATTCAAAAATCCTTGAGTGGGGACTTTCCATTCCTCGCATCAACACCTTGGATATCAGAAATGAATCCAAGCAAATAGCTCATTTTGTTGGGGCTCTAAGGAAAAGATCCTTGACATGGTTTATGAACGTTAATGAAGATCAAACTAAATCTAAAGTTGAAATCAAAACAAATTGCATCTCCTTTAAAGAACAAGATATCAATCATCTCACGAATTAGAAATTAAAAGAAATAAAACAAAAAACAGGCGAGTCTGTAAGAGAGTACGAGAAGATATTCAAATATCTCCTAAGTCAGATTCCACACACAATAGATGTTGAATTATTGGTTCAATGGTATGTTACTGAACTATTACAAAAAATATGTAGACCATTGAGAATACATGACATTCATTCATGCGAAGAGGCCTTACAAAAGGCCGAGTAGATTGAAATCGATGATGACTAGCCTGCATTGTCGACTGAGAGAAAAATGGAAGAAAAACTCGAGATGTTGCAACAATCATTGAGAGACTTGACTATCAAAAGAAGTGAACTCTAATGCATGAATTGCATGAATGAGGGCCATACAAAACATTATTGCAAGTATGGAGACCCTTCTAAAAGACAACCAGAGGTCTGACAGGTTCAAGTCGAATTATGTTATGAAATATGTCAAATTATTACTAATCATAACACACAAGGCAACCCACATAACCTCATGAATGTGAATCTGAAATGGTGTGGCATCTATGAGGAGGCGACTCACTCCACACAAGAATTCCAACTTAATAAGAAAAATAAAGTAAATTTTCACATGGTTTATCATATGCAAGCAACTAATCAAAAAAAGGAGCAAGGAAATAATGGAGAACGATACCAGGGATAGGAAATGGATATCAAGGAAAAAGAGTTGGATATCAAAGCAAAGGATATTACAAAGGAGGATACCAAGGCAGGGGAGGCTACAAAGGTGGATACAATGGTTGTTATGGTCGAGGAGGACGTGGCGGTCGAAGCAGAGCATATTGATATATTTTCTTAAATTCCAACCATATGAACCACGACAGTTTGTTGAAAGAAAGAATTGGCCTAAAATTCTGTAATGTATGTGGATTCAGTGACCATTCATTATCAGACTCCCCTATTATGCTAGAGAAGCCCTGAAACAAAACAAAAAAAAAAAGTGAATCTTTTACATAATATCCCTAAGCCTGAAGTTCTTAATACAAATAATTTAAATGTCATTATGGAAACAGGGGTAATCCTAGAGAATTATATTTCAAAAGAGCCTCAAGTTCGGCCAGCAAGGAACAACTATGCTTAACCTAACCCCGACCATCAAAAGAAAATCATGAGGGAAGCCCTTGAATTTTTTGACCAAGATGATTATGTTAAACCTACAATTGGAGGCGACCAACAACATAAAAGTACAATGGGAAGAAAGGATATTATTTTAGACAAATTCCTCAAATTATTAAAGGAGAAGCAGTGGATTGGAATATTACTAGAACTACTGAATATTTTGAAGGAATACAAAGAAAGACAAAGTTCATACAGAAATCTAAGAAAACTATCACAAGACAAAACCCATGACAACTACGACCCACAAGTTGACTTGGATATAGAAGGATATATGGTTCCTCAACCTGTAGTCGATTTTAGATCTCAAGTGAATATACTCCCGAAAGAAACATGGATCAAGATGGGGACACTTGGACTCACAAAATCTGCCAATTTCTTAAAACTTGCAGACCAAATATTCATGGAACCAATTGGAATACTAAGGAATGCAAAGACTAGTATTATGGGAATTCTGACTCTAGTCGACTTTAAGTGATAAATCTTATCAAGGGAATCCATGTATACACATCATTGGATAGTTTACCTTGGGGTAGAAATATGAAAGTGACTATCTCCTTAGAAAGAGATAGAATTAAACTCAAGGGTAATGGAAAGAAAATTGTTATACCACTTGATCCAAAAGAAGGAAATCCTTGGATGGAGTTGTGGGATGAAGAAGCAGAAGCAAAAAAATTATACCAGATAATACAGGAAGATTAAGATGATGTTGAACCAAATGTAGTAGGAGAGATATTACATGGTTCACCTTTATCAATCAGATAGAATTCAATCATCGAATTGTATGATTATCAAATGGAGAACTACGAGTCGAAAGAAAAAGAGTGTTGGTCGATTGAGGCCATCCCTATATCAAAGTTGCAATTGTGTTTTCCCATCAAAGTGGTACCTATAATCTATGAAAGAAAAATCAAACAAAACTTGACCCTTCTACTAATCTACCTCAAAGTGAATTCAACACCTACCCTCATATTCAAAGAATGTGATTCCCCATCAGCCCGTGCTGACAAGGTTTCCAAAATTGTCGACAAGAAAGAACAACTACAAGATCTTGTACAATATTTCACCGGACCGGCAACAAGGTGGTGGGACACCCATGCCCCACACTTGTGAACTTGGACTGTTGCATCAATATACTTTGTAGAACGATTTGGAGGGAAAAAATTATCAACAATTGCAAACATCCCAAAATTGAAGCTAGGGTTTGGCCATGTTTCCCATATTCATGAATGTGAAAACGAATGGAAATTAACTGGATATAGAGATGAGCGAGTGTGGCCACACATGTTCCCAAACACATTGGATGACATACCATATTAGTGGTATAAAATCGAAGAAGCATGTGGGGAGATATTTACTTGGAATGATTTAAAGCATAACTTCAACAAAGATTTTGAGTTTAGACCTAAAGAAACTCATTTAGTAGAGGCAATCTATGAGATAAAGAATTCAATAAAAAATTGAATACTGAAGAAATTTCAAAAACAGGAAAAACGCAAGTCAACATCCTGTCGACTTCAACCTGTAATTATATATAATGCCAAGATCACGTCAAAATTAACACAACTCGTTGAATCAACATGGAAAACGGATTTTTTCCAAGGAAGAGTATCCAATGGAAGAAGGACCATGCAGAAGCAATTAAAAGAGTCAAAATTGCCTTAAAAATATCCAAGGAAATCTATAAGAAATATCTAGAAAAACCTAACTTCCCACCTGTATATATTGAAGTCAAAGAAAGGGAGCGCAATCTAGATGAGTTGAAACCCCTTGAATGGATGGAGGTGGAAATTAAATTCAAAGAAATTGACATATGAAACGATGACCGACCAAAGCTGGCCCAAATAGGAGACTATTGGACAGAAAATCAAACTACAAATATAGTCAACCTATTAAAGGAATACCAAGATGTGTTTTCCAGGGACTACAAATACTTAAAATGACTAGTTAAGGAAATGGGGGAAATAAAAATAGACCTCATTCTGGGAGACAAGCCCATTAAAAAACATCCGTATAAATTGGCACACAAGTATAAACCAATTGTACATAAGGAAATTGAAGGCATGCTAGCAGCTGGGATCATTTACCCCATTGACAAATCTGAATGGGCTAGCCCAATGGTTGTGTAGCCTAAGAAGCATGATCCCAAAAAGATAACGATTTGTGTCGACTTGAGAGAGCTAAATAAATTAGCACTCACGAATCCTTTCCTAACTCCATTCGAGGATAAAATTATTAATGTAGTGGTGAGGCATGAATGTTATGCATTCGTAGATGGATTTTCAGGCTATAATCAAGTACCTATTGCCCAAGAGGATCATGAAAAAACCACTTTTGTTTCAAAATTTGGCTCTTTTTCATACAGGGTATTGTCTTTTGGACTGAAGAATGCACCTACAATATTCTCTAGAATAGTGGTAAAGGATTTTAAAGAATACATATATAAAAAAAATGGTTGTCTATTTTGATGATTGGACTGTCTACAGCCTCCTAAAAAATCATATCCATTGGTTAAGAATGATGCTTAAAATATGTCGCTTTCCCTAAATATCAAGAAGTGTATTTTTGCCACTCCTATAGGAATTTTGTTGGGGCATGTTGTTGGGTATGTGTTATATTCTTTGCACACTGTAAAATGTGAGGGGGGTCATAAGGCGGTAGCATGGGGAGCAGTGTCCCCACTGCTAATGGAGACCGAAGGGCCCCATGGAGTGAAAAATTGTCCATAGGTTTTTATCGAGCAGTTTTTACCAATATGGTTGTTGCCTTTCGCGGTTTTATGGCACATGGTTTTATAGTCCATGGTAATGTAATTCTGGTTAAGGAACTATGGTTGTGTTCTAATCCAAGGTTAAATGGATTAGGGGTTTTTTGGATGCCCCGGGATCCTACATATATATTGTATTGTAAACAATGAAGGGATAATAGAATTAGAGGTGTGGCTCTAAAACAAGTTGTTGGTTTTCCCAATTGACTTTCCATGGTAAATATCTATATTTATGTGTGATTGCAATTGTTTTATTTTATGTTTTAAGAATTTATGTGTGCATTGCATTACTAGAAAAGGTTTAAAACTTACACATGTGATATGTAAAGATGGCATCAAGGTTGATATGGAAAAAATCAAGGAAATTCTTGACTTAAAGCCCCCTGTCAACCAAAAGGAAATAAAAAAAAAAATGGGTCATAAAAAATATTATAGAAAATTCATAAGAAATTATTTATAAATCACCTTCCCAATAGATGAGTTGTGTTAACGCAGAAAAAATTCCTTTCAATAGACAGCGGTACTCCCTAGTACGTAATCACAATTAGACTATGCATCGTTTGGATTAGGAGACCCATCTGGGTTCTGGCCCGACTGCCATTATTGGGTTGGGGGTGAATGAATGGTTTGAATGCAAGGGAGTATGCAAGTGAAAACTAAACTACTTGCAGAAAAAAATATAATCTACCCTATCCTAGCTAGGATCAAATAACAGTAACTAATAAGCAGTTGGTATTGTTAGCAATTCATGTGATAACTCCTGATAGATAGTTGTTAAAGAGAAATAAGGTTAATAACATATGCATATGAAGGCATAACCAGATTAGTCTATGTCAATTTTCACATGCACTATGTGTGACTAATTTTCAGATCTGAAAAATTGCTTCCTAGTGAGCAAATAGTAACACCCTAGTTGTTATCATTGAACAATTTCACACTAAAAATTATGAATAAAATTATATGCAGCGAAAACACAAATACCAAAGATGAATCATCAACACAACTGAGACACAAATTTATGTTCTGTCAAATTCATCAAATTCAAGAAATCTTAGGGAAACACCAGCCCTCCTGGTCAACTCACTTTGACCAAATCTGGGGACAACCTTGTCCACCTCAAGATAGAAAAATCAAGAAAATATAACCTCAACAAAATACCCAAAAATCACCTCTGCCTGAAAAATCTGTTGTTGCCACCTATACCCTTGCTGACGTTAGTAGTGTGAACTATTGTACCTTCCCAGGACACTCGCATGTGGGCCCTGAACTACCTCACACGTGCAACCTGTAATCCTCACATGTGTGGTTGAATATCCCTCACACATGAGGTTGTTGTACGATTGTTTCTCCTCACACATGCATATGCACGGTTGCTTCATGTGTGTGACTTGTACCTTCTTCCTCACATGTGCACTGCTTCTCCTCTCCTCCTTCACACATGTGACCTCACATGTGTGCCTTGTTAGAAAAACATGATCGCAGAGAAATAAAGTAAGAGAAATGTGGAAATAAAACACAAAATATACATAATACAATAGAGACACAAATATACATAGTTCACCTAGTGTGGGCTACGTCTACCAAAGAAATTGTTAGGTCCTTCCTTTATTATTATCCAACAAATGAAGTGATACAACCTACATCACACCTGTTGTAACTTCCTCTTCTTTCTCTCACAATCTCCTATCTAAGAATACAATATTCGCAATGATACATAGTCGCAATACAATTCCCTAATAAAATAATATTGCCTTCTACAGCAAAAAAACCCAACATAACTTCTACCGTCAGATCTACGACCTTATAATGAATGATCCATATTTACTATGAAATTACAATATACATTTACAAGGCAATTTTTCCTTCGGGGGCTTCGCCCTCAATCCCCCGATGGGGGCCCGCTTGCCCCCAAACATTGCAAGGGGGGAAAGCCCCCCCTGCAACCCCCCCTGCATGGAGGGGTGTACAGTCTTCATGGGGTATAAACATGGGTAAAAACAAAGACCTTTGAATCGGGAAGATAATCAGGCTCCACAACCAACAATCTCCCACTTGGAGACTGATCACAACAACTCCACCGTTGTTGTACTTGCTAGACTATGATCCACCTTGGACCTGGAAAATTTCTCATCTTCACCTTCATGCTCGAAGACCAACTGAAACTGAACAGGAACTCATTTTCTCTCTGGTTACTCCCTTTGTTAACATGTCTGCAAGAATCTGGCTAGTGTGTATCTTTTCCAACTTCAAATGTCCATCTTCCAAGACGAGTTGTATGAAATAGTACCTTATTTGTATATGCTTAGTCTTCGAATGGAATGTTGAGTTATTTGCAAGATGAATGGCACTCTCGTTATCACAGTACAACCTGTTATTCTCCTGCTTCTTTCCCAATTCCTCCATAAACTTTTGTAACCAAATTATTTCTTTACTAGCCTCTATAGCAGCAACATACTCTGCTTCGGTTGTTGAAAGTGCAACAACCTTTTGCAGTTTCAAAATCCAACTTACTGTTGTTCCACCTACAGTAAAAACATACCAAGTGGTGCTCCTCCTGCTATCTTTATCACCTGCCATATCTGAATCAACATATCCTTGTAGAACAATGTCTAAACCTCCAAAACATAATGTATGAGTAGCAATACCTCTCAAATACCT